>SKCR01035078.1:0-42542 GCA_019454045.1 Zanthoxylum bungeanum
CTTATGAGTTCTGAGATGATTTTACAATGGGTGAAGGGCTCTTTTTATAGTGCCAAAATCTTGTGAACAGTGCCACACGGTTTTGGCAACTTGGTTCAAGCTGGCAGTGTATTATCATGCTTTCGGTGGATGTCACACCAACTTTCCGCTGCCTCTGTTTTTTTCCTTCTGCATGCATGTTGCATGCATATGCAAGCTATTTTCAACAATAACTCAGTATCCACCACTTTCCTCATCACATGCTTTGACGTAGTTGGAAGCAGGTCAGCAAGGCTTCTCTAAAAAAGAATATTGATGTTCATTGGTAAAATAAGCTCCAAATTCCCTGCCAATGACTCATTTTATCCTTCGAACTTGAGGCTTTGTTTACTTTTCTTGTTTCCATGGCAAGGTGATAAGCACTCATAACCGTAAAAAGGCCTATCTTGTCAAAATGCCAACACTATTGATCTGCTTTTGGGACTCTTGGTAATGGAATGTTAAGATTTTCGTGAGAATCCAAAATAGGGAAATGTTATAGAATAATGCTTTCATCCTAGGTATTATCATCTTTTATTACCTCACTAACCTTTGCGTCCTCGGGAAAGAAGTCGTAGAAATCGGTTTGAACATGGAATACCTTGGGATCAAGTTGCTTTCATAAATCAACGCCCGCTCTCCATTTCCAATCCTCCATTAATGCATTTTTTTAAGAATTTGCCTCCCCCACAAAATGTCACGCCAGATAAAAGATGGTTGGTGTCCCAGTTCCCCAGTTTAGCGTTCTAGAATTGACCATTTTTAAAGTACCTAGCTTTAAACACTTTCGCCATAAAGAATTTGGCTCATTCAGAATTCTCCACTCTTGTTTTGCCAATATAGCTTGGTTGAAACCCTCAAAATTTCTGAATCCAAGCCCCATCTCACTTTTACTTATTCAGATTCTCCCAGCTAGTCCAATGAATTTTCTTTTCATCCTCAGTTGAACCCTACCAATATGCAGTAATTTTCTTTTGGATATCATCACAGAGCCCCCAATGGATTTTAAAAACACTCATGGTATATGACGAGATAGCTTAAATTGCCGCTTTGATGAGAGTTTCTTTACCGCCACTCGAGAACATTTTGTGTTGTCAGTTTCGCATTCTATTTATGATTTTAGTCTTTAAATCGTTGAACACTTGCTTCTTGTTTCTGCCTATGATCGACGATAACCCCAAGTATCTTTCATGATGAACAATATTACCAAGCCCAAAAATCTGTTTGATTACTTCTTTTATTCCTCTATATGTATTGGGATTGAATTATGTTAGGTCCAAATGTATTGGCTATCCCGTGTCAAAACTAGTCCAATTGAGTTGTAATGTGTCTTAACGATCTCGGTGCAATTGGATGAGTGGTTAAAGACTTTGTGTGGGCTGCATGGAACTATGTTCATGGCGAGTTTGTTATAATGTTCGGACGAGGTGCGTTTGTGGCACGTTTGTTGTTTGGTTCGAACGAAAGAGGTCGGAGAGCTTCCGTTCGAGTTGCGTTCATCAGTATGTTTGAATGAATCCTTCCAGAGAGCTCACGTTCGAGTTGCGTTCGATATACCATTCGAACGAAAATGAGGAACAAGCTGCGTGCGACACGCGTTTCAGTTGACGTTCGAAGGAGACTACGATTATTTCTTATTTTGGATGAAGGGCAAACAAGTTAAGATGGTCTCTTATAGTGATGAAGAATATGAAGATGAGCATTCTTCTGACGAGTCTTCTAAGGAGAAATGCAAGTACGTTGCATTTTCTTCCAGTATGGTTGGAGAGACATAGGCTGCTGTGAGCGATATAGATGTCCGTACTGAGTCATCTCATAATGACTATGAAGATGAAGATGATCTTCATACAGCCTACACTGAGCTATATAATGAGAGATTGAGTATCAAAAGGATAAATGTTGATGTCATTAAGTAACTAAAATAGACAGAACTAGAAAAAAAGTGAAATTCAAGTGAAGCTTAAGAAAAGTTTAATTGTTGTTGCATATCTTAAAGATATGAATAAAGGTTTAGTCGATAGAGTTAAATCCCTAGAGAGGGAGCTTGAAAATACTACGACTCAAATATCTGTATTTTCTAGTGGGATTAAAAAGTTAGTCAACATGTTAGGGATTGGTATGCCTCCTTGTGAGAAGAAATGTCTAGGCTTTATCGAGTCAAGCTGTGACAAGACGTCTACTTCTAAAAATGTGTTTGTCAGAGCCAAGTCAAAGTCTAGTCAGACTATTATACCTTCTCATCGTGACTTAGGTAAGAAGCTTATAGATGCGAGTCATGCGACTCATCTAGTTGCCCATCGTCATGTGCTTCAACCTCAACTTAGAGGTGTCTCATGTAAACCTCGATCTTGTCCGAGATTTATACCGGTTTGCCATCATTGCGGCAAATCTGGTCATATTAAGCCTTAGTGTTTTAAGTTAAGAAAGCAAAAGAAAATGAGTAATGTTGCTCTACTTAGATCTGTCTCTTCAAATCTAGTTCGTCAAGTTTCTGCACTAGCTAAACAAACTCAATTTATTAGTGAGAAATCGATGATGTTGACTAGGAAATCTCAAGTGAAGGAATTCCTAAACGAATTTTGGTGAGAAAGAGAGATGAATTCCCTCACACTTCATAATGTCACGATCATGTGAGGATTAATGAGACTACACATATGTGTGTCTCGCATTAGTTAATGTATTCTATTTCCTGTATTGCATGTGTGGGTCTGTGTGTTTTATTTTTGCATGGTGCATTGCGTGTTTATTTATTTTTATTGCATTGCATGTGTGAGTTGTTTTGTTATATCCCTTGTATATATGATGAAAACTCGGACATAAATTTCATAGCCGATTCCGAATGGACGGTATTATGAACTGCACTCTGGATACAACTCCATGTACCATTGGATATTATCCAACTGTAGGCATTGCATTTTTGTATGTGAACCCGATGATGAGTCTCAGTTGGAGGCACTACCATTTAAGTCACAGAAGTCGCGAGAAACGGATATCGGAAGGGGAAATTCAGAATGAGCATGCTATCAGAGTCGTTTCACATGTTCACTGTTTTCGTTCATGCTGCGTTCGTAGATGCGTTCGAACGTCAGGAAGAATGCGGGCGTTCGTGTCGCGTTCGAATTGGCGTTCGAACGGTGTCGGTATTTCTGGTTTTGCTGTTAGCCTCATGACCCGAGCCCATTTAGCCCACATACACCCTAGCCTAGCCCAAGCCCACTTAAAACACATCCAAATTAAATAAATACATATTTAACACATGATGAAATTAAAACAAATCTAGAAAATTATTTACAAATTAAATAAAACAAATAAAATCTAAATGATCACCTACCAAAATAATAAAAATACTTACACGAATTAAAGAAATTGCATGCCTAATAAAGATAAATCAAATATATCATATTCCAAACTTAACAAATATCATGCCTAATTAAAATCAATCATAACCAATTAAATATTTTGTATTCCTAATCTAGCCAAGATTTGTCCCCCCTCAATCTTTGACTTTCCTTGCTCAACACCAAATCAAATCCCTTCCTTGTGAGACAAGGTGAAGCCCTAGCCCTCTCTATATAAACAACCCCTAACCAAGACATGCACTCCCCTAGCTCATACACAACTCACACGCAAATCACAAGAAGAACACAAACAATTCTCTTCATCTCCTCCACTCCATAACCGAAAACAGCAGCCCCTAAACCTCTACCCATCACTGAAAATTCCCCCCATACAGCAGCCCCTCAATCACCGAAAATATACCTCCAAACAGCAGCCCCTTTCCACCGAAAACAACTGCCCAAATCACCCTCAAAACAGCAGCAAAGTCCTCTTAAAACAGTCCCTAAAACCCTTAAAACAGTAACATAAAACAAAACTGCACTTAATCCTTGAAATAACCACACAAAACTACACTAAAGCCCATAAAAAAACACTATACAGTCCGTTGAAACGTCAAAACCGTGACCTGAACAGTGAGAAGAAAATACAGAAGAAACAGCAGTAAAACGGAGGCCAAACAGCGAACAGAACAGCAAGACAGTGAGCTAAGACGCTTAACCAGTGAACCGGAGAAGTAAAGGAGCTTTACCCTTCCGATTTCCGTGGAACGCGAGTCCGAAAGTCGGAGAAAAAGGTTAGACCTGAGGGTACTTTCCTATTTACTTTCATCTATATTTAATTGTTTTATTTATTTTCATCGCATGAGAGTCGTCTATTGATACATGATTGTGGCCTTTGAATAAATGAAAATGTATGTATTGTGGAATAATGTATGTTGTGGCTTTGGAATAAATGAAAGATGTGTCAACTCTCGCGGTATATCGGATGGAAACCCGGACATAAATTTCATAGCCGATTCCGAATGGACGGTAGTATGATATGTACTCGGGATACAACTCCACGTACCGCTTGAGTAAACGACACTTTCTTTTGTTTTATATTGCTTGGATTTATTCATTTTTCATCATTTGAATTCCGCACGTTATTTGTATACATGATACAATCGAGTGCATGGGCTTAGTAAGTGCGATGAAAGGTCCCCTAATTGGAGGAGTTAAAATCCTTCACCACGATACTTTGCCGCACCGATTGATGTGTGTTCGGTTGAATGCAGAATTATGTTCAATCGGACATACTAAGTTTGATGTGATTGTCTTTACTCTTGTATGCATGATGCAATCGAGTGCATGGGCTTAGTAAGTGCGATGAAAGGTCCCCTAATTGGAGGGGTTAAAATCCTTTACCACGATGCTTTGCCGCGCCGATTGATGTATACTCGGTTGGATGTAAGATGTGTCTAATCGGGTATACAAAGCACGATATCATGGTCTTTACTTTTCATATTTGTGTTGTGTTGATTGCGCATGGGCTTAGTAAGTGCGATGAAAGGTCCCCTAATTGAAGGGGTTAAAATCCTTTACTACGATGCTTTGCCGCGCTCTTAGCCCGCTATTGTTTACTAGATGTCATATGTTTATCCGTCCATGTATGTGTCGTATTGTTTACTGCATTTTGGAGGTCACTGCTGTAACCCGGTTCGAACGCGTTTCAGGACGCCGCACGAACGCATGTCTTCTGTCTGGTCTCGTTCGAGCGCGTTATCAAATGCTATACGAACGCGAACCTTCTGTTTACCGTTCAAACGCGTTTCAGAACGCTGCACGAACGCATGTCTTTTGTCTGGTCTCGTTCGAACGTGTTATCAAACGCTATACGAACATGAACCTTCTGTTTACCGTTCGAACGCGTTTACGAACGCTACACGAACGCGAACACACTGAACTGAGACATTTTCGTCACATGCCATGTATAATTGTTTCTTAGGTGATTTTTCTTATGAAACTCCATATAGTCATTCTTATCTTTGTACACATCATAATGAAAAAACATGTTTATTCCATTGGTTGCATCATTTACCTTAGTCTTGGTTTAACATGTTATAATTCATATACCTATGTCATGATGACTTTCGAGTATTATTTCTTGTGGTATATCGAATGGAAACCCAGACATAAATTCCATAGCCGATTCTGAATGGACGGTAGTGCAGTCTGTACTTGGGATACAATTCCACGTACCACTTGGAAAAGTGCTCACATGTACGCTTGTATGGTTAGTATGTATGCTTGTGTTTTCGTGAACATGATATACCAATGAAGTTGTATGTTCGTTGCCACTTTGATGTATTTTCAAGCATGCAATCTTAGATGTGAAATATATGTAAATTTAGATGCAAGTTTTATTTTATACATGTAAATTTAGAAGCATGATACTCTTGGAAATAAGTGTTACTTAAGCTTGATTAAATTATTACATAAATCCTTCCATTACAAGTGACATAAGTAAGGGACCATTCCGAACCCAACGGTTTGAGGTCTTCCCTTGCGAGGGGTGAGTGCAGCCTTAAATCTCATTTTCCCGGTTCACACCGGGTGGCGACTCCATTACTCTCCAGTTTAGTCCCCCGTGGCTACTCCGTACTCCCAACCGGGCCGCGAGCCCGGGACAGCATGCGTCGCCCAGTTCCTGTGTTCCCACACCAACCTTGTGTCTTTTATTTATTTTTTAATAAACATAAAAATATAAAAAAAAAAATTAGAAATTTTGAAAAGACTAAAAAGATTTTTGAGGCTTGTAATAGCATGTAGAAGCTTGTGCATGTGATCTTGGTGTGTAGGATATATGGTTATACATGTGTAATATGCTTTTGTTTTCTTAATGATATGTGTATATAAGTGTGTATGATAAAAACTCTTAGTATATATTGTGCTTGCATTTCACTTAACACATTGTTTTATTTTTGAGGCATGGTCTCATATATGAGTCATTGGATAAGCAGTCTAATCTCTGCGATATTTAGATCACTTAATAGTGTGACCTTTGACTATATGAAATATGTTATCCCCGTTTAAAATATTCATTGATAAAATATAAATGAGTCTCACGTACTTCAACTATAAATGAGTCTCAGGTACTTCAAATATAAGTAATTAAAAGTTACTTTGTGCCAAATTAAAAGATAATGGAAAAACACTTCACTCGAAAGAGTTATTTTTTGTGAGCTCATATTTAAGGGGAGTTAATGAACAACATGCAACCAGTGTTGCTAATTTTCAGGTCATAGTAGTGCTGAATTTGAACAACTATTCTGTACACTAGATATTTCATGAGATTTGGCTTCTATATCTTAAAGGTGGCCACGGTTCGGTTTGCAACGATTACGATTTGAGCTTGGCTCGAACCCTAACAGAACCGTACTGTTATGGTTCAAGCCAACCGCCGAACCGTAACCATTGAACCGAACTGAACTGTACGTTACACTTACGGTTACAGATCAGACCGTTTTTTATAAATTAATTTTTTGTTTTTTAATTTTATAAATTAATTTTTTTCGGTTCCAAATCGGAATCGTATGGTTCCTGTTTGGAACCTTTGAACCGCCTAGCGGCGGTTCAAAAATGTATTCAACTATAACTGAACCTCACGATTTGTGGTTCTGTTACGGTTCGCCTAACCGAACCGATCAATCGGTTACGATTATGGTTTGACCGGTTCGATTTTTGGTTCTGTTTTTTATTCAAACTGTAACTTTGATCGGGTCTACTATAGCTTATTCATGCTCATAAAATTAAGATCTTAAAGCATTAATTTATTGTGTACTATTTTTCACGTAAGTGCTTGCTATATTTTGTTGTTTATGTTATATGCATACGTGTATTGCTGAGCATGAATGAAAATGTCTCATGTTATATCGTATCATAAACAGCTGAATACTGACTGTGTATCATTGTACTTGCGTGAACTGCTATTTTAAGTCATGTTTTTACGTGTGTTTGTATGTGTTTTACATCATTTTTTTACATTGCATTGTTCCCTAGTTTCTTATGTTTTCTTTCTCGTATGTTATTATTGCTAACTGCGTCGTGGTGTTAGTTAGAGGGAGAAAGTTGCGTTGGTGTCTCCTGTTGAGTTTACTGTATGGTTTTCTATGTGCATTCGATCCTTATATTCCCATTGTCATTTTGTGATAAAAAATGGAGTAGTTGTAATGCTTACGGTTGTTATATTCAGAGGAATATGTACCTAAGGAGGAGCTTATTTTGTTGTTTGATGATTAAGCTTATTTGATGTTTATTTCAATTGGTATCATCATGTTTACTGCTCTTTATTTTTATTCTTTACACAAATGCTTTTCACGATATGTTTTTTTTGTTTGTGATTATTACAGGTGAGCATGTTATATTTGCGCGTCGTCTTCATTTTATGAGTCGTCGTTTTTGTGGCTACGTCGATTTCAAGACTATTTGGTGTTAGGTATTAGATTGAGTCATATTGTAATACGTCCTTATCTTGATGGTTGATAGTTGACTATTTTTATTTTTTCGTCTAGTACTTTAGTCTTTGTATTAGGTGGTTTTGTCACGGAATGCCAAATGGGGAAATTGTTAGGTCCAAATGTGTTGGCTATCCCGTATCAAAACTAAGTCCAATTGAGTTGTAATCAGTCTTAATGATCTCGGTGTAATTGGATGAGTGGTTGAAGACTTTGCATGGGCTGCATGGATCTACGTTCGTGGCGTGTTTGTTATAATGTTCGAACAAGGTGCGTTTACAGCACGTTTGTTGTTTGGTTTGAACTAAAGAGGTCGGAGAGCTTCCGTTCGAGTTACGTTCTTCAGTATGTTCGAAAAAGGAAGGGAGTTTCAAATATGAGTTTTCCGAAAAGGATTTTAAAAGAATATTTTCTAAATAGAATGTATTATAAAGAATTGTGAGTTTTCTAATAAGAAAGAAACTTTCCAAGCAAAGTGAAGTTATGAGATGTCCATATGAATTAAAGCTTTTTAATGTTCGTGTGATTCATGCATATGATGTTTGGCACGATGGTATTGTTACTTATGTGTATATATATGATGACGATTGTATGTTGCATGGTAGAGGTGCTGGATAGGATCCGTTCGGATGGAATCCATTCCATACCTATTGTAAAATAGGTAATGGGTTCTGTATGAGCATTGTTTGCACGAACAGCACTAGTGCATACACATGATGATGAGATTCATATTTGCTGTATATATAATTAATATGGATTGTATATAATGAATCGATGATATGTTAAATAGAATGGTAAGAAGATAACTTTGATAATTCACTTGAGCTTGAGGTAGCGAAGTAAAAGAAAGATAAGAAGATAAGAAGATGATATGTATATGTATGTGAACACTGCTATATGATGTGCCGTGAATGTCATATATGTGACATCATGAATGTGTTAAGTATGCTAGATAGAGGTAAAAGTTATAAGTAAGGATAAATGTGGATGATTGTTGGTTATTGAATTATTCAAGTTAAAGAGGAACTACATGTTGTAGCATATATGGTTAAAAACGAAGGAAATGATTAAAAGAACAAAAGGGAGTACGCTTGACGTGTGTTGTGAACCAAAACGATTTTGTTTGCGAAGTGAAAGTTATATATATAAATGACTTGTAAATATGACTTCAAATAATTGATATATGATTAATGTAAAGACGATATGAGTTATATATGTGATAGTACGGATAATACGATGATAAGTTCATGATTGATATACAATGATTTCAAATGAATAAGCTAGGAAGCATGTCACTAGAAAACAGAAAGAGATGAGTGTATGGATGCTCACTTAAAAGGAATATAAGAAATGGAATGTTTGCCAATCGGCTAGGAAACAGACAGTATGAACAGTTGGTAATTTAGTGAATGTGTGAATCACTTAGAAATCCCAGGAATAATATGTAAACTGGAATTAAAACCTTGTATGAGTATGATGCTCAAGGTAGGAGCATAGTTACTTACTGAGTCTTATGGCTCACTATACTACAGTGTTTGAGTTTTGCAGGTTGGCGACCTAAACGGTCGACTGTGGATTTCAGAGTTGCAGAGCAGTCGGATAGCAGCGTTGCAGTCAACCAGTCACCAAGTCTGGGGGGGGAAACAAAAGTCCAGTAGTTTATGTTTTAGTTTGTATATGTTGTAATGTGATGAGCACAGGTCTATTATAGAAAAAGGTTTTTGTATATGCGTATTTTCGGGCACGGAGCCCTGGTTGTATTATGTCTTTATGTCTGCATCGTATTTTAGTTTAGACCCTTAGATTACATTGATGTTGAGATACCGGTCTGAGGCCGAGATTTTATGTTCATGTTGTATATGGATGCTAGCTATAGGCTAGGTTGCATGATGTTACGAATACATCATGCCGAAATTTTTCTAGAATCAGAGGCTTATGGAGATGGGTTGTCGTCTGTCCCTTGCCGGTAACATCACTGCCAAGGCGGGATCTTACAAAACTCCCTGCAGCTGGGATGGGAATGACCTTTTTTCAAGAAGGAATTCCATTCCCAGAACAACTTCAAAGTCATCCATCTAAACCACTACAAGGTCTGTCAGGCCTTCCCATGTACCAATCTTCAACTTTACTTGTCTCGCTAACCCACTCGTGGGTAGCGCTTGAGAATTGACCGCCTTCAAGCGGCCTACATCTCGCTCTAACTTGAGCCCCAGACACCTCGCTTCCGCAGTATAAATAAAGTTATGGGTGGCCCCTGTGTCTACCATAACGCTCTTTACTGTAACCTCATTCACCAAAGCATCGACAAACATGAGGCCTTCTTTAAGGCCTTCAGAGTTTCTGGCTGTTTGTTCAAGGCATTAAGCATTCTTAGTGCCACCATTCGGCCAGCTTCTTCCCCTCTCGGGTTTTCCTCGGCCTCACATTTGTATACTTCTTCTTCTTTTTACGCCAAAAAGGCCTGTCATTCTAGACTTCTTAGGGCACTCCATAGCTCGATGCGGCCCATCGCATATCCTACAAGCTAAAGGCCTTTTCCAATTCGAAAGACTGTTCTGAGACGTAGGCTCTTTTGGGGTTGAGGAGCTGGACTCCACTCTCTTGTCCGCTCCCCCGCTCTTATCGTTGCTCCAATTCTTGGCCCTTTTGTTCCCACTGTCATTAGTGGTGGGTGCAGGCAAGGATCTCTTTATCGGGGTCCCATCAAGTGAGTAATCTATCAATTGCTCTGCAGCAGCTTGTGCGGAGGAGTAATCCTTAACCCGCTGCCTCTGCAGCTCAGTTCTAGCCCAATGCTTCAACCCCTCAAGGAAATAGAATAGTTTGTCTTGCTCGGACATGTCTCGAATATCTAGCATCAACCCTGAGAACTTTCTCACATATTCTCGGACTGTACATGTATGCTTCAGTTCTCGCAACTGTCTCCGAGCCATGTACGTTACATTCCCTGGAAGGAATTGCGCTTTTAACTCACGATTTAGATCTCTCCAATCTCGGATGGAGCATCACCCATCCTGAATCTCTAGGTATTTCACCCTCCACCAAGACTTGGAATCTCCAGACAAGTACATCAATGCAATCGAGACCTTGTCCTTTTCATCTACGATCCGTGAAGCTCGGAAGTATTGCTCCATATCAAAGAGGAAATTCTCGAGTGCTTGAGCATCTCTAACACCTTCATAAGCTCTAGGCTCTGGAACATTAGATCTCATTGGTTCCCTACTTGGAGTAGTTATTGGTAGATTTGAGAGAGCAATGGCGGTGAGGTTCAACTTCACGCTCAATTCAGCCAATTATTCTTTGAGCGTATTGACCACATCTACCCAATCATTAGCATGTCCCTCCTCTCGGGGAGCACTAGTGCTAGCACCATTAGCTTGGGCCTCTAAGGTATTTTACCCGGTTCTTTAGGGCATTAAGTACCTTGATAGTTTGTCTGAAGTTTTCGACATCATAAGTTTTCTTCGTTAATGTTGTAATGTAGCCATCAATGTCAACCAGTTTTTTCTCAACAACATCCAACCGCTCTTTTATAGGTGTTCTCGTAGCCATTTTATGGTTCCAATCTTGAACCCGCTCTAATACCAACTGTCACGGGCCAAACTTTGGGGTCACCAAGTTGGGTCCGTGCGGTAGTTGTTAACGTTGCGTCTAACAAGTCAGCCTAGAATTGAGCCTGCAAGGACAAGCTTAAGGTTAGCCATCAACAAGTTGTGAGCATTGTTAAGCAATGAGAGTTCAGTATATATTGTTAGCACACATTCACATGGCACGAAATAAGGAATCATATATCAAGCTTAAAGCATAAGCATTCAGGCATCACATTGGGACAAAACAATGGGACATTAAAAGAAGCATGTTTCATTAAACAAGCCAACTAAGGGCGAGGGAGTACACAGCTTAAGCCCCTAGTATGCTAGTGGCCAAGGCCCTTTTAAGGTGCCCGGGTCACCTCCCCCTAAAGAGGTTTTAGAGACATTGCAAAAGTGGCACAAGGAAACACACATGATGTTTGAGTTGTCACACCCCCCCCCCAAAATAGAAAATAAAATAAAATAATAAAAATACAATAGTGCACACTAACACCACAACACAAGCGGCCATGGGCAAGACATTGGCCCTAGACAAGCTTGGGGTATTGGCGCGTTACACTCTGCAAGGCTATTCTCTCTTTCCCCATAATCGATGCCCTTCCTCCATCACCAAATGTTACATCCCAATCATGGTTTCTTCAAGAGACACAAACATAGCTTTATCTCCACATATGTGTCTGGAGCATCCGCTATCAAAGTACTATATTTGGTTATCCCTAGCCTTGAGGGCTATGTGAGCAACATAGCACTCTTCATTCTTAACCCAGGCCTGTCTGGGATCTTTATTAGATCCTAAGTTCCTGGTCAACAAGGCTAATCTCTCACTAATGAGTTTGGTCTAACGAACTAATTCAAAAACTTGTTGTGCTAAAGGGCTTGAATCTTTTTGGTGAGAGGTCTTCCTAGATCTAGAGCTGTTCTTTCTGAGCTTGAAGCACTTAGGCTGTGTGTGACCTATTTTGCCACAGTAGTGACTTGTGGGAACAAACCTAGGTTGAGCATCTGAGACTTTTGGCTGATCATGAGAAGGGTTGTCTCTGGTGATAGATTGTTTACCTAATGTCCTAGGGGGAACATCCCTAATAGGTTTGGCAATAAAGTTTCGATAAGAATAAAAATAGTGTTGGAAGTCGAGGCACTCTTGTCATCAGTCTTAACATAACCTAGACCTCTCTTGTCACCAGATGGAACACCTAGCCCTATCATATGATAAATATTTTGAGACCCACACGAGAAAGCAGACAGTTGTGATCGAGTCTGTTCAAGTTCTTTTTCTAAAGACTTGGTCATGACTTCCAATCTCTTCTTTATTTCCTTGATATCAACAACAACTATCAGAATTTTTTCAAGTTTGATCTGAGCCTCATTTCTTTCAAATTCAGTCTCTCTAAGTTGTTTGGTCATTTCAGTATTTGTCTGTTTGATGCTCAAACTCTCATTGAATAACTCAGTGAAGGTTGTCTGGATATCTTCCTCATTATCTGAGTCACTTTGCTCAGAGTAATCTGATCCGTCCATAGGTTCATTGACAGCACCAACTTCCTCATGATCACTCACTTTGCAGGTCAATGACATGTGAGAGAAGTTCCTTTCTGATTCTGAGTCATCAGAATCTTCCTCATCTTCTTCTTCATCATCAGAAAGAGACAATGTCATGGTCTTCTTTCCCTTCGACTTCAGGAAGGTAGGGCATTCAGTGCGAATATGATCAAATCAAAGGCACTCATGACACCTAATGGTTTGGGATTTCTTATCCTTCTCATATTTAGTTTCCTTTATACCCATTCTAAAAACGACGGTTATTGTCCCTAGATTTCTCAGTCCACCACTTATCAGTGTCATTGCCACTTTTCTTACGATTCATAAACTTCTTAAATCTTTTCACAAACATGACCATGTTAGCATATGAGAAAGATGTGCCTTTGTCATCATCCGATATATCGTGATTTTCAACTTTCACCGATTTCATGGCTATATTTTTTGGACTTTCTAAACCCTGGGAGTTTACTCTATAAACTTGAAGATTACCCACAAGATCATCTAACTTCAGCTTGTTTATATCTTTTCTCTCCTCTATAGCAGTGATCTTGGGTAAAAATATTTCAGGAAGCAATCTAAGGATTTTTCTAATGATACGGTTAGTGGGGATAGTTTCACCTAAGTTGAAACTAGATTTGACAATGTCATTTATTTCAGCATAAAATTCATCTAAGGTTTCATCCTCCTTCATCTGAGCCATTTCAAACCTAGTAGCTAGTTCTTGTAGTCTGTTGTTCTTGATGGACGATGTGCCCTCGTGAACAGTAGCCATGATGTCCCAAGCATCCTTGGCAACTTCACACATGGAAACCCTTCTAAACTCAGAAGTACAAATAGCGCCATGTATGGCATTGATAGCTTTGTTATTCCTATTACATTCATCAAACTCTTCCTTGGACAAGGAAAGTTTATCTTTTGGAGAAGAAACTCCATCGACTGTGACCACATGAGGTTTCCATCCATACTCTACCGACATCTACACTCTCTCATCTAAAGATTTGAGGAAACCTCTCATGCGAACTTTCCAGTGGGAATACTAAGTCCTATCAAAGAATGAGAGGCAATTCAAAGGTTGACTTCTATCCATTTGGAAAAGAGTCAAGGACTGAGGTCAAGCTCTGATACTAATTGAAAATAATAAAGTTCTGACCCTAAACACTATGGGGGGAATAGGTGTAATGAGCGGAAATTAAAATTACTACTCTATCCAAAACACGTTTCGAATAGAGATCCTTCAATGGAATAACAATCAAACAAAGATAACCATCAATTATAAATAATAAACTGCAGAAAAACTAAAAGTGAACAAGTAGATTTGTTTACGAAGTGGAAAACTCATGAGAGTAAAAAAACCACTCCGGCTATAGGCTACCACTCAAATCCACTATCTCAGAAAAACTTACAGAGATGGTGAAAAGACCTAAAGCAACAACTTTTCCGATTCTATTCCCACAGCTGTAATCACCCAAGGAACTCTCTGAGCTTGCACCAAACAACTTCCTTCAGACCGTCTGATGTCTCAGTAAATTAAATCTGCTAGACTGCCCTACAGATCTTCGAAAACAATCTCAACTTCCAATCCTCATAAGGCTTAGATATTGCTCAGGTTATGTTTGAATGTTAAATGGTGAAGATGCAAGAAGATCACTCACATGAAATAATATTGAGACTTAAAAAGAGATTCACAAGTTTGGGAAAACAAAAGCAAATGAGTTTAGGTTAATGTGTTTTCCTCACATTGAGAAGGAGGAAAGAATGCTTTTATAGGTAGGGTTTTCTGAAGGGAAAAATAGGTTTAAAAACACATATGGAAAACAAAAGATACGACTGGTGTTCGAACGCACAAAGAACATTCCACGAACGCGGAGAAATTTGCAAAGGGCGACCGAACGAAACAGGAACGTGACTCGAGTGTGAAGTCTTTGGAAAAAGTTTGTTCGAACGAAATGGGAATGTGACTCGAACGTATGCTTTCTGGAATGATCATGTTCAAACGTACCAAGAACGTGTCTCGAATGTTTGCTCTTTGGAATGATACCGTTTGAACCAAAACACAAACGTTTCACAAACGCAATACGTTCAAACGCATAGGAAAATGTGCCACTAACGTCGAGTGTTCGAACGCAGCCATAAACTTTCCACGAACGCAGCTCTGATAGTACCCTCTGCCATGTCAGCAATACACCCAAGCACTTCAAGACAAATTACAACTCAATTTAACACAGTTTGTTACGGAATTTGCCAACATAAAAAACCAACATGTTTGTTTTTAGTCCTTAATAGTTAAGCATAAATCCAATGATGATATTGTTTGTTTTAGGGTGAAAATCTTAGAAACGATAAGTTCCTGATGTACTTTTATCTTATGATTTGAGTAATTAATCTAGATTAGACTCGTAAGCACTTAATTATGGGTTTTTGCAGCAGTGAAAGCCTATGTAGTTAGAAAGGTGACTAGTTGAAGAAATTACATGTCGATGAATGACCATTTACTTAGATGTCTATCCTGATTTGCTTGTGTTATGATGTGTGGTACGGTTAAAAATAAAAAGAAAAAGTCTATACATAAAGAAATTAAACCACCTATAATCGATAAGCGTGACGCTAACTATGGGCGAGTATTAGGACCACCATGAGAAGAAACGCTACCTTAAAGGGTAGGTGTGTTGAAAAAGGAAAAAAAAAAGAAAAAGAAAAGTAAAAAAGACAAAAAAAAGGGGGGAAAAAGGAAATCATACCATATTGAGCACAGAAAAGCAATTACAGAGCTTAATTGAGATATCTATGTTGGTTTGACCCATCGATCCTAATTTTTAAACGAAATCATTGAGTTGGCTTACTTAGGAATAAATCTGTGAATGAACCTTTCGACACACACAGTGAGTCTGACTTAGATGACTTGTTCAAAGACTTGAATTTGAGTTACGTTGAGTACTTTGAAGGTTCTATGGTTTCATTACTATGTATTCTTTGAGGACAATCATATGTATAACTATTGAGACTATTTTATTTTATTTTTGCATGATTTTATATGTTTTGCATGACGTTTGTGGTGTCGTCGCTGTAAACCCTCACGAGACTATAACTCGTCCACTAGGGACACCTAAGGGTTTAAAGGCTTATTGCATACGCTAAATGTAATCGTGATCCCTACGAAAGTGGCTTAGATAGTTTTTATTTAATTATTCATTTTAGTTCTTATTTTATTTTTGCGCTTGAATTGCTAGGGACTAGCAATAAGCTGGTTGGGGGTTGTGATAAGTGCACAAAAATGTACTTTGAATGTTGCTAACTCGGTTTAATTATCATGTACTTAATCGTAATTAGAGTTTATTTTGTGCTTTGTTATTAGGAAGCAATGGAATATGGATATTAGAGAAATTACGCGTGTTTTGAGACCTTATAGATGTGTTGGGAGCGCGTAGGAAGCAAGTAGAGACGCAAGAATTATTATCCTACAAAGCCGGATACGCGTCGCGATGCAGGACATGTTCCAAGATGTTGTTTTGTTCATTTTTAATGCAAATTATGGTTCTGAGACTTTTCTATATAAACCCAACTTCTTCATAAACCCTAGAAGAGAGAAAAAGAATAGAAAGAGAGAAATAAATGAGAAACACAAAAAGAGCCACAAACACAAGATTGAGAGAGAAGAACGAAGAACTTCAAAGATAAACATGCTGTCTCTCCAATCTATTCACGCTATCTCTCTATTCCGCATGGAGAACGAATCTACTAGGCAAAGCTAATGATGAAATCTTGTATTTGAATTTCTATGTTTATATTGTTGATTTCTTAAGAACCTTTTAATGTTTAATACAATTGATGGTTGTTATTTTCTATTATCTTTCGATTTTTGAATCCAGAGATTGTGTTTTGTCAACTCCCATGTAGATCCAGACATGCTTCTTCTATATATGATTTGCGAACCCAATTGTGACTGGTAAAGTCGTTTTATATGTTGGTCTTCTGCTGCAGTATTGCCTTAAGGTATATTGTCGACGTTAGATAACTCGTAACGATGATTTTTATGTGCTGTTAACATAGAGAAAATAACCACTGATTAACTTAGAAATTAATATGTGTATAATTGAATACCTTCCGATTGTTGGTTTGGGATGTGAATCCCTCAATTGTGTAATAAAATGAATCAATAACTGAATATATGAGTTTGATACAAGAGGCATTCCCGATGCTTTGCCATATCTCTCAACTGATATTCTTTAAAGTATTTTCCATAGTTTTTACTTTATATTATCTATTCAATATATCTTTTCATTAAGTTATTGCTAACGTTTTTTTTTTAGTAAATTAGTTCATGTAACCATCTCTCTCAGGAATTGACACCCCAACTATACTGCGATCACCGCGAGTAATCTTTGGGCGTAATCACCACATGCTGAGGTCGTTGACCTAACCCACATATTCAGACGCTATTGGCGTGATATAAGGGGTTTGGAGTTGGTGTGTCACATAAAGGCCCACATACGGATATCGATTTGCATATCTGATGATGGAGAGAGATAGTTGGGCCGCCACAGTCCATAGTTCACTAAAATAATTAGTATTATTTTGTGGTGTGACACTCTCCAACAGTACACGTACTAGATGAAAATACTAGAGTGGACGAGCCACAAAATAATGAAACCTTTTAACTATTATGTTTCTTAAATATGAGTGATCGACATTGACTTGACCACTCCGAATGTGGTCAAGTACATCGACCACTGTATGGGCAAGACATACCCGAACTACCGCATAAAGAAACTCAAGCCCGTCTTTGATTCGCATGGTACGGAAAATGCTATTTCCCATTGGCCGCAGACATCATTGAGGAGGATTTGGGGTATCTGTGCGGCATGTAGGATTCCGATGAATAGACAATAAGTTTTAATTTTTTATAATATTTTATTTTGTAATCTTTTTAAAATAAAATAATGATTAACTTCATTTTTTGTAGAAAATTTGTGAAAGAAATATGATAAACTGGCAGAATCTGCAGTTAATCATATTGGAGGCTCCAAGCCATTTTTCTCGCATCGCGACGAACACTCCGAGGTAAGTGGATATACGTTTACTTAACTATATTTTAACAATAAGTATTTATAAATTAGTATTTTTGCCTGCAGCAAAGCAGCACGAGAGGGATGAAGTAGCCTCTCTCGATACCAGATCTTTTCCAGCTCATCCACAACACTCCAAATAAAGTTTGGGTGAGCGATGTCATTCGATAGTGCTACATAAGTGTTTAATTATATAAATTATGTAAAAATTCAATATTTCCACTAACATATAATCTTAAAGTATAGAAACATATGGTGGACATCCAGACACAGAAACTCACGCGGCGCAATCAACCTTTAGATAATGAGGATCTTTCACATCAATGTTTCGGAATACCACCTCTTACAACGTCGGGCTTGGCATTCGGCAAAAGGCGGTGGCAACTATTTCTCGATCGTCTGACTCCTCAGATGAAGTCACTGTCTTGAGGGAGTAGTTGAACGATGTTGGGGTTGGTGCTCATAGCGCCAATCCGCATCGTATTTATGTCTGATTCATGAATACGATCAATTCCTTTTTCCATAATATTACTTATTTATGGTTGCACCTCTTGTTTTTATATACGTATTCGATCTTATTACGATTAGATTGAAACTAAATGTGGTTTAGTGATATGTATATATTAGACAAAGGCCCGATAATATACAATACAGTACACAGTTATAAAGGTAGTTTGTAATTGACATTGGGAAGTGTCACTGCTAAATGTATATTATAAAATATAGTTTCTAGTTAAGATTTACTAACACGAGTCGGTTAGTCAAATCCGTTGAGACCAGTACATGTCGTATATCGAGTCTTGGTCCGATGGTTTATCCCAGTGAACCATGAGTCTGGGGACAGTCGTATAGACGTGTAGGTTTTTATAGTGGATAAACATTGAACGACTCATTGAAGATTCTTAATAGATAGTACACCAACGTCAATAAGAATCTTCTCGGGTTGAGTAGCATAGTGGTCCTTCGATTTGAGACACCACTGTGGATGTATGAGACATCCTCCACACTTAGATGGTAGTCACGTCACTGATCTATTTAGATCAGACCTCCGCCTGTTCGTTGGGTGTAGGTCGATCCTCAGGATATCCTATGTGTGTCAAGATAGGATCCGTCAGTTCTGTGTACAGAGCATAGGTAGTCCATATGTGATTAGCAATCAGTTAAATCTATGGCCATAGTATACTTCGGAGGTGAGTTCCGAATGTTATTTATAGATTACTAATAGAATCATCGACAGGATAATACCTATAGATATTTGACGTTTACATCTTTATCTCTGGGATTATCCGGATACCTGTGATGGAGGGATTAGACGTATGCAATGACCTCGACCTGTATGATTCAGCGAGTTTATCCGTGATCGTCATAATTTACGGGTGGGTAAGTTATATAATAAATTGTTAAATAAATGTATTTGATATTTATCATTAATATATGTATTTGAGATATTTAAAGTAAATATAATACATATATTTTGAGATATTTTTATTAATTATTTAATTGTTAAATGATTAATATAATTAAAATATAAATATCTCACCAAATGATAAAGTTAGGAAATGATTATAAGTGTAAATTGTTGACTTATACTTAAAGGAAAAGGTTGTCAAAATGGTTTTGACTTCTTAAGTTATTTGTTTTAATTGTTTAAAATTGAAATATCAATTTCCTTTTCTCTTTGTCAAATTCGGCCAACACCCTAAAATAAATATAATTGTTATATTTTTGAGTTGCAATTGTTGACTTACTTTATTCATTAAATGGTTTGATGATTAAAGTTGCAAGTTGACAAGTTGAATTTAAATGAAACAAAAATATAATATCCAGATATTATTGCCTCCAATTTCGGCCAAGGGCATTTTGGTGAGGTATATATTGTTTTGTTTCATCTTTTAGGGTTAGAGAAGTTCATTTGACATAAAACAAACACAAAAGTAGTTGAGAGAAAAACTTGAAGGCTAAAGGAAGATGGCTTGGAAAATCATGGTTTTGTAAGTTTTTCTTCAAAGTCTTCAACATGAAAATTGTTTCTAACATGCTTAGCATCATTTTGTGTTGCTTTGGTGTTGTCTCTCTTCTTATAGTTTGTGTTTATTTTGGTTGTGAACTTTGATGAAAGATTGATGCATGTAAGTAAACTTGAAATGGTTTCAAAACTTTACTTTTGATTTTTAGAAAATCAAATTGCCATTCTAGAGTTGGTAAGCCACTCCTTGGTGACCTAGAATTGTTCTAGAGTTGTTTCAAAATGGTGAGGCTAGATTGGTGAAGTATTGAATGGATTAAAGTATTGGATTTTAAAGATTTGGTGAAACTGGACAATTTGTTGAAATTGAAAACTTAGGATTCATAACCCACTCCAAATTTGGGGCTTTTCATATAGGTGATGCATTATGGTATGAATATGATGCATGTAAAATTTTAGGTTGATTGGATTTGATCTTGGCTTGTTTTGAACAAAATGGACTAAATTGTAATTAATTGGAAAATTTGGGGGGTTCACGACAATTAGCTCATAAATTGGAGATTTGTATGAAATCTGATTTTGATACATTAGATGTGTTGAAAAACATTTTAGAAATGATTTAGAATCATTCAAAATTATATTTGATAATTTTTGGACTAAAATGATCAATTTACAATGTTATGGGCAATTCGGTAATTACTAAGAAATATGATTTCTTGTGTACTTTTTCAGAATTTGATAATTGGATAATTAAATAAATAAGTTTATTTAATTGGTCCGAGAAAAAGTTTTGAAATCGAAAAATTTTGATTTTTCGCGTTTCCGATGCTTTACCGATATTCCACCATAAAACCCCAACAAAAATGTTATCAGAGCGAGTCTGATTCTTGGCCCTTGATATGATTAGCCCTTTAAATCTAATATTTGTTCTTGTTTTTACTTGATACATGCATGCTTTAATTTAATTTGATTAAATTTGAAGTGTATGACACTTTGTGGAATATCCCCGCTTAATAAGGTTTTAAAGTAACTGGTATTTGGAATACTTGTTTCTTGGTCCGTCTTGTCAATACGGTTTATGAATATTTTTCTGTGACTACATCCGAGACAGTGCCTTTGCTGTGAGGGTGTAGCCGATAGAGATTTATTTATGCCGGATGTATATCAGATACTAGATAAATTCAAGCAAAAATGGAATCCTGAACGTGCCATAGCTGTCATGGTTACGTAAGTAGCTTGAGTTTATCATTGACGAGTTTAACCTTGGTACGTCTCCTTGTGGGCCTGCCTTAGCAGTCACAACGAGAAACGACCAGGACCGGAAACTCAGGAGTCACTAGTGAGTGATTGACAAATGAGTTGTCTACCTGATGAATATACGTAGGCGAGATCGTGCCTCTGCTGTGAGCTGAAATATATTCATGGGGTCCTCTTCCCATTATGGAATTCGATTTAATTATTGAATTCTCATTTTTTTCGTTGGAGATTACGGTATTACGTAAAATATTGGGAGGCACTGCTAAGTTTAAAATATTTCATAACTTAGGCAGTGTGTATTATTATGGAAATTGCCGCTTGTTCGTTTCCTTATTCTATTGTTTATATAGAATTGAACTTTCATTCACTACAAACATATTTTGATATGTTATCTGACTTCACTCTTGGTTACAGTTATTCTAGAATAGGTTCTAGATACTTTAAACTAGGATATTATTAGATTGGTCTAAACAATCGGGAACTGTTGTTCCGATTTTCTTGAAAAATCAAGATGGTTAATGACTTAGTTTCTAAGTCATGATATATAATCTAGATAGATATCTCCTTTAGGATATAATACTTTAGAGAGAATAGTTTCTTATGCAGTAAGAATTGACTTGAATTAGTTCATGTCTTGATATTCTTGACTGACATTAAGAAAGCCCCATTAGGTATTTGTTTATCTAGTAATGACGTTTCTTAGCTTTAATGACCTTTAGAGGCAATGTGTCTGACACAATTTGCTAATCAGTTATTTGCAATTGTTGTGAATAGTTGAATGCAAATAATAAAGCTAAAGAAATGAGATGTGTATAGTTGTGTATAGAAAATATTGATTTTCACAATACTACAACTATAGGTATTGGATACCAGATCTCTCATCTAGTTATTTAAAATATTAGTTAACGATTTTTTTGATATTTGATATCGGAACTTGCGACTATTGGATAGTTACTTGTTCTTTATAAACAATTGTTATATATTTTAAATATAACTAGTAGTGTCATTGACGTAGAGATAAACATTAAGAAAGATTATTCGGTAAAGTAAATAATTTTGAACGGTGCTTTATGAGTTTAATCACTTAAGCATTATATGTTTATTTCATATGGTAAAAGATGATTTGATACGAGATCACACCACACATCCTTATCCATTTAATGAATATTGTATTCAGGAAGGTGATTAAGATCTCGTTTAACCAATGATTGTCATTGGACCACCAGATTTATTAAACTGATACATTAGATGTATGTAGTTTAATGAGTTGTAATTGCTTAAGGTAGTTTTCTTTACTTCGTAACTTAGTTTATGAATTGTCATAACTTAGTTACGTGTTTATGAAGGAACACATATTGAACGTCTTGAAAGTATCAAGAACTCTCAATCTGTTCTGATGATACGTAGGTTGAACATTTTTGACTTGTTCAAGTATATTAAATCTGAAGTTTTTTTAGAACTTTATCCTTCAAATTCATTACATGTCTTTGAACTGTTCAAAGATCTTTGATACGATCAAACATATGAATTTAAAGCAATTAGTTCTAAGGTTATTCAGGGAATATGATTCTTATTCAATATTATTCTTCCTCGATTCCATCTTAATGGAATTGAGTAGTGGGAGCAGTCGAATCTTATATGATTTGATTCGTTTGATATTGAATGTTACCAAATTAGTTTCAACACTCTTTGGGATATGCTCCAGTAACACTAGTTCATCTTTTTAATTTATGTTCCATTAGTTTCTACAGTTGCATATATGATATGTATAGGTAGAAATTCGAATCTTGAAAAGTTTGAGATTTGAATCTTTCTTTTGTATAATGGTTATATAATTGAAAGGTCTTACACCTCAGAGGTATAAGTAAAAGCTTATAATTTATTCAGTTTAATAGAATATTGTATTCTATTTGATAGAATATCTTTCCTGTGATCCTAAGTAATAAAATCATTTTATTACTTGGTGTGTAACATCGGATATTAACAATTGTAGAAAAGACTTGACTTATTGAAGTCAAATGTGAGAATGATAAATTATAAATGGAACTATGTAATTAATAAGATGAAACAACCCTTATACATCTTCCGTACAATTCCAATAGGATAACAGAATCATTTACGAGTATTTGATATTTAATGGTTATGTTGTTTTCTTATTGAAAAAAATTATCCTATAACTTATAATGGAAGCGATATTTGATATCGATTCTGGAAGTTCATCATTGAACCATAGATCTAAGATTGTTCATAGCTTACTACGATCAAGTTTTGAACTTGATTAAGCTTTAATTATGAATTAGTTTATGATATGTGCTAATTGTTTGTGCAGCAAAAGCAGTGTGAGCTTATTAAAGGTTTGCCCTTTGTAGTATGACAGTGAGAAAAGTTATACTCAGCAATCTATTGTAGATTCTGAGGAAACTTGTCTCTAGTCATACTAATTGAACAATTAAAGATATATTGGTTAATGTTGATATTAAACTGTACATTTTAGCTCAAAAATGCAAAATGGCGTTTTTGAATGACTTATTCAGATAAGAGATCAGTTGTGATTTCTTCATTTGAAGAGTTCATTCTGGAATGGCCCTAGAGTTTGTGTTCTGCTGAGATCGCAGTTTAGTGTTCTAGCTTATAGAGCCTATTGTAGACTCGGATAAGTCTTCCAGAAATCTATGTTCTCTGTTTTTGATATTGTCAGATTGTCTGATCTTGTCAAATTATAGAGAATACATATGTGATTGAAGGGTTGGTGGGAGCGTACAAATTACTTTCTAGTGTTATATATCCTAATGACATTATCATTATTATGGTAATAATGAGATGTTTTTGAGGTAAAAGATTTACCTAAGTCTTCTTTACTCCGTGAAAGCAGTGGGAGTAGTCTCTGTTATATTCGATATAAAGTTTTATATAAGGTATAAAACTTGGAGACTTGTGAGATATTCCTATAAGTCGTGCACTAGATATGATCTAATAAAGGACGTAACAAAGCTATCTATATGACAGTTAGTATAACTGTTTGACAGTTAATATGTGTCTTATATAAAGTATTCATCTTTCGTAAATGATGATTCCTTTTTCGAAAGAGGAATTGATTAGAATGTCTAATCAATCTTATGTATCATTTGATGATGACATAATAAATACTTTATTATGTGCGATTGTAGATATTGATTTAATCATAATTGTTACGAGTTATTTTGATATCCTATAGACCATATGATGGATCTTGAAATATATTCTTTGTGATCTTTGAAATATTAAGAACGAGTTTCTTATTCATGGAGCATTAAGTCGGTAATCGCATGAGTCATATTAGTTTTGAGTCTAATTATGACATTGGACTGTCTACGTCATAAAAGTCAGAAAAGAAGCAGTTAGAGTGTCACAGAGGATTCTACTTTTTCAGTGGAATTAGATGCAACTTATGAAGTATTGACATAAGAAGTTGCATAGTTACCTTATAAACTAGAGGTTTTGTATTGCTATTGTGTTTATGGTTATCTTCATAGTATTTTGGATTTGATCCTTAAATACTTGGACAACTCAGTAGCCATAGCACAATACTGATGTAGCATCAGAGTCATATTAATGTATAATTTAGATTCTACAAAATATGAATGATGCTGGCTATAGGAAACGATGGAGTTTGTTTGACAAACTCAATATGTTATAGCGGACCTACTTCTTGTTACCTACCTCTTAAGTGCTAGGTGAGCTTTTGAGGGCCATGCGTATATGATACACATTGAGATGTATATATGATACTGTGGATTGGCACAAGAGCAAGTGAGAGAAATTGTTGGGGTTGGTGCTCATAGCGCCAATCCGCATCGTATTTATGTATGATTCATGAATACGATCAATTCCTTTTTCCATAATATTACTTATTTATGGTTGCACCTCTTGTTTTTATATACGTATTCGATCTTATTACGATTAGATTGAAACTAAATGTGGTTTAGTGATATGTATATATTAGACAAAGGCCCGATAATATATAATACAGTACACAGTTACAAAGGTAGTTTGTAATTGACATTGGGAAGTGTCACTGCTAAATGTATATTATCAAATATAGTTTCTAGTCAAGATTTACTAACACGAGTCGGTTAGTCAAATCCGTTGAGACCAATACATGTCGTATATCGAGACTTGGTCCGATGGTTTATCCCAGTGAACCATGAGTCTAGGGACACTCGTATAGATGTGTAGGTGTTTATAGTGGATAAACACTGAACGACTCAATGAAGATTCTTAATAGATGGTACACCAACGTCAATAAGAATCTTCTCGGGTTGAGTAGCATAGTAGTCAATTCTGTGTACAGAGCATAGGTAGTCCATATGTGATTAGCAATCAGTTAAATCTATGGCCATAGTATACTTCGGAAGTGAGTTCTGAATGTTATTTATAGATTGCTAATAGAATCGTCGACGGGATAATACCTATAGAGATTTGACATTTACATCTATATCTCTGGGATTATCCGGATACCTGTGACGGAGGGATTAGACGTATGCAATGACCTCGATCTGTATGATTCAACGAGTTTATCCGTGATCGTCATAATTTACGGGTGGGTAAGTTATAGACACGAAATTGGATTTTGTGACGGATATATTTGAATCTAGAGAGTCTCACTAATGAAATATACTCGTAGAGCACTATGGCAACTTTTATGAATAATGATGATTATTTATAAATCGTTTAAACGTTAAACGAAAAATACATGTAAACGGGTCGGACCGTAATTTCCTAATTAATGTATATTTATATTTAGAATACGATATTATTAAATACACATTAATAAATTGTCAAATAAAGGTATTTGACATATATCATTAATATATGTATTTGAGATATTTAAAGTAAATATAATACATATATTTTGAGATATTTTTATTTAATTATTTAATTGTTAAATGATTAATATAATTAAAATATAAATATCTCACCAAATGATAAAGTTAGGAAATGATTATAAGTGTAAATTGTTGACTTATACTTAAAGGAAAAGGTTGTCAAAATGGTTTTGACTTCTTAAGTTATTTGTTTTAAATTGTTTAAAATTGAAATATCAATTTCCTTTTCTCTTTGTCAAATTCGGCCAACACCCTAAAATAAATATAATTGTTATATTTTTGAGTTGCAATTGTTGACTTACTTTATTCATTAAATGGTTTGATGATTAAAGTTGCAAGTTGACAAGTTGAATTTAAATGAAACAAAAATATAATATCCAGATATTATTGCCTCCAATTTCGGCCAAGGGCATTTTGGTGAGGTATATATTGTTTTGTTTCATCTTTTAGGGTTAGAGAAGTTCATTTGACATAAAACAAACACAAAAGTAGTTGAGAGAAAAACTTGAAGGCTAAAGGAAGATGGCTTGGAAAATCATGGTTTTGTAAGTTTTTCTTCAAAGTCTTCAACATGAAAATTGTTTCTAACATGCTTAGCATCATTTTGTGTTGCTTTGGTGTTGTCTCTCTTCTTATAGTTTGTGTTTATTTTGGTTGTGAACTTTGATGAAAGATTGATGCATGTAAGTAAACTTGAAATGGTTTCAAAACTTTACTTTTGATTTTTAGAAAATCAAATTGCCATTCTAGAGTTGGTAAGCCACTCCTTGGTGACCTAGAATTGTTCTAGAGTTGTTTCAAAATGGTGAGGCTAGATTGGTGAAGTATTGAATGGATTAAAGTATTGGATTTTAAAGATTTGGTGAAACTGGACAATTTGTTGAAATTGAAAACTTAGGATTCATAACCCACTCCAAATTTGGGGCTTTTCATATAGGTGATGCATTATGGTATGGATATGATGCATGTAAAATTTTAGGTTGATTGGATTTGATCTTGGCTTTTTTTGAACAAAAGGGACCAAATTATAATTAATTGGAAAATTTGGGGGGTTCACGGCAATTAGCTCATAAATTGGGGATTTGTGTGAAATTTGATTTTGATGCATTAGATGTGTTGAAAAATATTTTAGAAATGATTTAGAATCATTCAAAATTATATTTGATAATTTTTGGACTAAAATGATCAATTTATAAAGTTATGGGGTAATTCGATAATTACCAAGAAATATGATTTCTCATGTAATTTTTCAGAATTTGATAATTTGATAATTAAATAAATAAATTTATTTAATTGATCCGAGAAAAATTTTTGAAATCGGAAAATTTTGATTTTCCGCGTTTCCGCTGCGTTACCGATATTCCGCCATAAAACCCTAACAAAAGAGACTCATGATATGTTGAGGAGATAGAAAGATGAGCACGATCGGGAAATGGTGAACTTGCAGACGCTTGTGGAGAGATCGCTCGCTCAGAGCAATGTTGCATAATCGACCTCGCCAACAGATGTAGCACCAACCCCACCGATCGTCCTGCATGATTTTTTTAATTTAATATATTAAAACTTTTGTATGTAATAAAATTTTTATTATATATAATAAAAAATTTAATTTAATTTTTTAAAAATAAAATATTATTAATGTAATTACTAATAATTACATATATATTTTAATAATATTTTATTTTTTAAAATTAAATTAATATCTAGCGTCTGGTGTTGACAAGACGAATGTCGACGCTAATAGTTGTTTATATTTAGCAACGCCAAAGTCAATGATCTTAAGCATCACCTATGCTTGTCGACACGGAATGTTCAAATTCCTATGCCGTCTAATATCGAGTTCAACAACGACAATCGGTGACACAAAAATATTTAGCGACGCTAAAACCTTTCATCAACTAACATTTAGCGTTGATATTGACCTCTATTAGCGTCGAAGACTAACAATGATAAAAGATTGTTTTCTTGTAGGAGTAGTCAAATTCATGGTGAGATTAAGAGATGAAAACTAATTAGATTTTTACCTGTTGGTAGGGGTGAACACAATTTCGGGTCAAACCGCGAACCGCACCGAACCGCGCGGTTTGAAAAAATATTAAAAATGATTTTAAACCGCACCGAATCGAACCGTAAATTTCGGGTCGGTGTGCGGTTTTGACCCATGTCAAACCGCAAACAGCCCAAACCGTAAATTTTGACTCGAACCGCCTAAACCGCCGACCCGGGTTCAAATTAAATATTATTTTATATTTTTCTTCTTCTTTAACTATGAAAATTAAGATATTTAATGATCATATAACAATATGTAATGAATAAATGAAAATTATGTAATTTTTTCTTCAATTATAATGTGAAAACACACAAAATTTTCTTAAAAAAATTTATAATCCAAACCGCCGACCCGAACCGCCCAAACCGCTAAACCGCCAACCCGAACCGCCGCGGTTTTCCTTATCAAATTTGCGGTTTCGTTTTCTAATTTCTCAAACCGCCAACCCGCGCGGTTTGAAGTAAAAAACGAAAAAACCACCCCGAACCGCACCGCGAACACCCCGACCTGTTGGGTTGCTCCATAACAATTTAAATCAGCTCTTAATTATAGAAAATAATTATGTTATATTTTTATTCTCATTGAATGAATTTTCCCAAATTAAAGAGAGAGCTTTGGATGCTATAAAAATTAATGAGAGAACTTGAATAGCTTTTATATTATAAAAATATTTCAATTTAATATATCAATTTCAAATTTAATGATATACTTTTAAGTTGAAGGTAGTCTAGATTTCAACTCTATTATCCTCTTGATGTGGGCACAGATAGTAACAATAGCAAAACACTATCATATGAAGAAATTGAGCAAGTGGCATGGACCACGGGCCATTTAAATTATTGAAAAATCAAATGTCACTTTGAATATAACGTTTGCGGAGGAGACACGCCGGCCGCATACTTGGACTTTTTATATGGTCAGCTTGACAAATTCAAAAAAAAAAAAAAAAATCCTTAATTTAAGGAAATTTAGTCAATCAATTTTTTTCTTTTTTATTTGATTAATTAATGTAAACATTTAGTTAAGTGTACATAATGTTCTCAAAATTTAGTCATAATCATATATTCAATGTATTGAGATAGGATTTGTTCCATTCAATTCATTATGTTCCATTTATTAAATATTATTTAAGAGTATTTTTTTAAGTTTTTATATTGTCATTTACTTTGATTATAGTTTCTTTTAATAAAAGAAATATTTATTTTCAATTGTCAGATTGTACCTAAGATATAAAATTTCCGGCTTTCGGCTATAAGTATGATGTGGAAAAATTCATGATATACGTAGTCTTACCTTTAATTTTTACCGGGAGGTTGTTTTCCCGTATACAAATCCTTGCAAGAGCGAGGCTGCAGATAGAGAGAGCAAATTACGAAAGGTTACCTTCCAATGGACACTTCCTTTGCTAAGTTGTCAATATCTCTGATTTTAGTAGCTTTGATTCAGATGCATGGACAGCAAGGGTGCATGGAGAAAGAGAGGATTGGTCTGTTGAAACTCAAGAGCTTCTTTATATCAATCAGTGATACAGAAAATAAATACAATATTCCTGATTCATGGGTTGATGATGATCCCATGTCTGACTGTTGTGATTGGGAGCGAATCAAGTGCAACGCCACCACACGACGAGTTATGCAACTCTCACTCGGTAGCCTACCGCAAGACAAATACAATGACTCCAATGGATCGCCTCGGCTTCTGAATTTGTCATTGTTTCTTCCTTTTGAAGGACTTCAAAGCCTTGACTTATCTTTCAATTTGTTCAATGGTATCCACAAGAGTAACGGTATGTACATATCTATTTATCATTTTTAGTTATGAAGTAAATCTATAGGTAAAGTCATTTTTATCTATTTCTTGTCATGTGGACTCTTGAAAAAAGAAGAGGAAAATTGCTTATTGGGTTCATTTTCTTAGCAGCTTATGATAGCTTAGGGTTAGGGAGTATGAAGCAGCTGAAGATGTTAAATCTTGATTCTAATTCCTTCAACGACAGTGTATTACCATATATTAACACACTAACTTCACTTACCACTTTGATTCTCACTGGCAATAATATTGAAGGTCTCAATCCCAAGCAAGGTATATGTGTTTCCATATATATATATATATATATATATAGATGCAGTATGAAATTTAATTTTAATCAATCTATATTAAATTTTGAAATTTTTATTTTTTGTTGCAGGATTAACAAATTTGAGAAACCTGCAAGAGTTGTATCTAACTGGTAACAGAATAAGTGCTGATTCTGTATCAAGGTTAGGTGAGCTGCTTAGATAAGATGTTGTCTTGACAAATGGGCAAGATTTTTATTTTAAAAAAAAAAAAAAAACTAAAATCCCATATTCAAATATTATTTATTAATGTATTCAAGATATAGACCCAGTCTAATTTCTTAAAATTTGAATTAATATTTTTATTGTGTTTTCTTATGCTTGGGATTAAATAAAAACACTTAAACTGTGATAGGATTTTTCCAAATCCGACCCATTTACTAATTTTTTTCAGCCACACTAACAAACAATGTTATCAAGTTCACTAATCACCACTTACCATATTATTATCTTGTTTTTTTTTTTTTAATTTCTGTCTTACTGTGGGGACTTACTGAGCAGGAATAGCGAATTTGACAAACTTGGAAACTTTGGATATAAGAGGTAACTCTATATATGGCCCTGTAACAAGTCTTGGTGAGTTACTGTGATAAGAAGCAGATCAAAAAAGTTATCACACTAATTTTCAAATAATGATTCGTTTTTTTTCTTGGTTTAGGTTTGGGAAATTTGAGAAAGTTGAAAAGATTGGGTCTAGGTGGTAATCTAATAACCGGCTTTCCAACAACTCAAGGTGACCTGTAATAATTTATTTACTTCACATTTTCTTTAATGTTGTTGAAATGATTGATGATGTGGGAAAATAATTCTTTGTTATTAGAGAAACTAAAATACAAAGGATTGACAGATTTAATGATTTTTGGCTATGAACGAATTGAGAGAATAATATATCCATTATCGACAAGTGCTTCAAAATTTTCTATTCATGAAATCTATCCACTGGCTTATTTCACACTTCAAAGAGTGTTTTTTTTTAAAAAAAAAAACTGAAATAGATGCCTCATTTGTGTCGTCGGAGAACGGTGGATATAATAAAATAATCAAAATACACACAGAGCCCCTAAACAAAAGGAAATTAATAGTAAAAATATGCCATAAGAATTCCTTTAAACTGGCTAGAAATATGTATATCATACATAAAATTCCTGAATCATTTCAACACTTAAATTTGCCAAAAAAATCTACAGCTTCATTTCCTGAGTAATTCTTTAGTGCAACAAAGGTATGAGTGATATAATATTATTAATAAATTAATAAATGATATGTATGATTTAATATCCATCTTTTTAATATTTTAACACGAGTGATAATTGATGATTAGATTATTACCTCCGTTGTATTATAGATTTTCACAGATTTACTCCTCCATATACATGGATTACCGCAAAAGGTAATCCATATAATTCCTAGAAAAAGTCAGTATGCTGAGCATGATCTGTTTTGTTGTGAGAATGTTGATCACTAGGATGCCTAGCTTTCTGTGTAGGCAATCTATTTCAGTTGCTAACTCTGTTATTTTCCTTGTTGCAGCATTAGAAAATTTGACAGACTTGGAAGTTTTACAACTAAGTGAAATTACAATGAACGGATCTGTATCGAGATTGGGTAACAATTGTATTTACATTTAAGCTCTTTACCTATTAAAAAAAAATTACAATTTCATTTTCATTTTCATCTTTCATCTTTCATGATGCAGGATTAGCAAAATTTAGAAACTTAAAAGCATTGGATTTGAGTTTTACTGGTCTAGACGGTTCGATAGAAAGTCAAGGTAAAAACATAAATAACTTTATTAAGTTAAAAAAATAATTACAAATCCTCTTATACTTCCGAATGATTATTTACCCATTTCCTTGAAAATATTCAGGAATATGTGAGTTAAAGAATCTTATCGAATTGAATCTGGAAGAAAATGTTATTGGGGGTCGTCTTCCGGAATGTCTAAAAAATTTGACCCGACTCAAGGTTCTTGGTATTTCTTCCAATCAGTTAAGTGGAAGCTTACCTTCTGTTATTGCAAACCTCACATCACTTCAATATTTGGATCTTTCTCACAACTACTTTCAAGGCATATTCCCCTTAAGTTCATTGGCTAATCATTCAAATCTTGAGTTCTTCATACTCTCATTGGAAAACGAAACGTCTCAAATGATTACTGAAAATTGGCTTCCTATGTGCATGTCGAAACTGAAAATTGGGTTCCTACATCTCAATTGAAGGTCCTTCATTTACGTAATTGCCACTTAAATGGAACCCTTGGTTTTCTTCTAAAACAGCATCACTTAAAATCCCTTGACCTCTCTCATAATAAGTTGGTGGGCAATTTTCCAACTTGGTTGCTACAAAATAATACTAAATTAGAGGTTTTGCGTTTGAGAAACAATTCATTCACAGGAAGTCTCAGACTGCCCAATTTCAAACTTGATTTCCTTCATCATCTAGATATTTCTAAGAACAGTTTCACTGGTATGCTCCCCCAGAATTTGAGTACTATCTTGCAAAAATTGGAGTACCTAGATATGTCAGAAAACAAATTTGAAGGCAATATTTCTTTTTCAATGGGTGAGATGAAACAACTTGGTATTCTGGATTTGTCTAAAAATCAGTTTTCGGGAGAATTACCAATGTCACTTCTCACTGGTTGCTTCTCACTAGTCTCATTGGACCTGTCGCACAACAATTTGTATGGGCAAATATTTCCGAAAACTATGAACTTGAGTCAATTGTCGTGGTTATCTTTGGACAACAATAATTTCAGTGGCAAAATTATGGACGGGTTGTTGAGCTCAACTTTTTTAGAGGTGCTAGATATTTCCAACAACATGTTAATTGGTCAAATTCCTCCTTGGATTGGTAACTTTTCAAATCTTTTGCTTCTTTCAATGTCAAAAAATCTTTTGGAAGGTACTATTCCTGTCCAACTCAACAATCTTGAAGCACTTGAAATTTTAGATGTGTCTGAAAATAGTTTGTCTGGGCTCATGATGCATCCCTTCAATCTTTCATCAGTAAAGCACCTTTATATGCAAAATAATTCTCTGTGCGGATCAATTCCAAATGAATTCTTTAGAAGCTCCAACCTGATGACGGTTGATTTGAGGAATAATAATTTTTCTGGTAGAATTCCTCATCAGATCAATGAGCTTTCAAACCTGCGTGTTCTTCTGTTGAGAGGGAACTATCTTCAGGGACGCATTCCAAATCAAATGTGTCAATTACGAAGATTAGGTATCTTGGATCTTTCAGGTAACAGGCTTAATGGTTCAATACCTTCATGCTTTGCTAATGTGTTGTTCTGGAGAGTAGGGAATGGCGACCTCTATGGATCCGAACGTGAGTTTACTTGGAATATGTATGGTTTAATTGAGACTTACTTCAATTCCACTCTTGACTTGGAGTCATATGGAGGTGATTATACAGGATCAGATGGAGTCCAAGTAGCATTTGTGACAAAGAATAGATATGAATTTTACACCGGTTATAATCTTAACTATATGACTGGATTGGATTTGTCATCCAACCAATTGACTGGAGAAATCCCCATAGAAATGGGAGAGCTTCTGAAAATCCGGGCATTGAATTTGTCCCATAATTACGTATCAGGATCTATACCAGAGACTTTTTCCAATCTGAAGGTGATAGAGAGCCTAGACCTTTCGCACAACAAATTAAGTGGCCAAATTCCTCCCCAACTCACCGAGCTCCATTTTTTATCGAATTTCAACGTGTCATACAACAACTTGTCCGGCCCAACCCCAGTCAATGGGCAGTTTTTGACATTTCCTGAAAGCAGTTATAAAGGGAATCTCGGTCTTTGTGGTCTCACAATTAATAAGAGTTGTACCAGGACAACGGAAATACCAGCAACAACATCCAATAGAGGAGAAGAAAATGAAGAATTTGCAATTGATATGGTGGCATTCACTTGGAGTTTTAGTGCATCATATGTCACATTCATTCTGGGGTTATTTGTGATCTTTTGGGTGAACTCATATTGGCGCTGGCTATGGTTTTGTTTCATTGAAGCATGTATTGATTGGTGTTTCTATTGGCTTATGAAGTTCGTCTATTTCATCCGTGATCAAGCTAGGCGATAGTTTTATTCCCTGAGTTTTTGTTTCGGAAATATTAAAGGCACATATAAATTATACATATCTAATCACAGATGTTTATGTGACTAGACAATCACCACAAAATCAAGATGATCTTGTAATGGTTAAATATCTATGACTAAATCTGTGTAATTATATGTATCTTTATCATTACTTTTTTTTTGTTTTGGTCGCAAGAACATGGACAAATGTTGTAATGATTTTAATTTTTGATAATGTCGTATCTTATTTCAAAAAATAGTTGAGGGTATGTTAAGCTCACATAGCTTTTTCTCTTAAAACAAGCTGGGATTTTGCTGAGGGCATATTGGGCAATTTTGTTGTCTTACGTGATCAATTTTTTATCTGACTTATTGTGCAATAGCCTCCCATCTTATGCCATTTGAATGGCAAGAACTTCCTAAACACGAGTCTAAGGTTCTATTTGGTAGTAACGTGTATGGAATAATGGTCCAAACTAATCTTAATCGCGATTTTCACACGTTACGTAAGCATACTTATCGCTCAAGTAGTATAAAAGTTATCGATCCCTTGATGACGTATTACCTATATTACCAATTATTAGGACTAACAACCCACGAGTATTTAATTGAAATTAAATGTGACTTTATATTTAATTTAACCTAAAGCTAAAGAAAGTAAATATATTTATGATGATTTTTAAAGGCAATCAATGAGAAGAAGACATTTAGGGTTGTGAATCCACCCAGTATTATTCTAAAGATGAATTGGTTTTCATATACTCGTGTAACAAATTAATTTCTTAACCTGAAATACTAAAATATCCACAAGCCTCATTCGATGGTCATGTGTAAATATTTAAAGTAAATTAATTAACTATATTTCTATCATTCTATGTCAACTAATTAATCCCAAATTCATTAAGATCGGGTTCTAATTATGGCAACACCCGCCCTATAAGTATATTTATATCCTATAGGGAAATCCCTAAGAAAGATCGCACGCTATTAAATCTAATACTAAACCTAAAATTCCTTTGTCAAATTCAATTAAGTTTACCGCATTAATCCTATTGGTAATCAGACAACAAGACACATTAAGAACAAGATTCAATAAATAAGTCAAAACATCACACATAATACAAGGAAAATCAAGTTATAAACTCATGAATACTGTGTTCCATCAAAACCCCAGATTATAGGTTTAGTTACTACACATGCTTAAAAAATCTAAATAAATAATCAATGACAAGTAAAATATTAAGGAAGTAAAATGAAGAAGAAATTATGTCGAGATCGTCAGTCCTCCGCGCTCTGCTGTTGAGTTTCTATGTTGTGCTTCTTTAATGTGTTTTGTCTTCTCTCAAAAATCACTTTGGAGACTTCAAAGTTAGATTATGAGACTCCTCTCAAAAATCACCATGGCGCGTTGCGACTGTTGGGGTTTTGGGCGTTGGGCGTAGCGGAAGCGCGGGTTCGGGCGAAATCGTATTTTAAATTTTTTTTTTCAAAATATTGAATAAATTATTCAATATCTAATATGAAGAATTTATTCATATTTTACCTAAACCTATTTATTCAATATCAAATATTGACATAAACAAATTGAAAACTCACGAAACTTTAACGAAAATCGTTTTTTCGCAAAATGGCCTAAAACGCGTTTTTGATCGAACCGACCACCCGGCCCTTATGGAAACTGCCCAGGTCAGATCCAATAGTGTCGGGCAGTTCATGAGCTGCCCAAACAGTGACGGAATCATTGTTTTCACAACTGTCACCCGGTTGGCTCAAAATCCACCCGTTTTCGCCCGTTTCAACTCGGAAACACTTTCCGAAAATTGTTTCAACACCCAAAATTCATCCATAACATTCTTAAAACATATTTTTAATCAACAAAATCAGTATACCATCAGATCTGATCCAGAAACCAATTTTGCCAAAATTCATGTCTTAAATCCAATTAAATCAAGATTAATCCAATTAATCTAAACACCAACTAGAATCACCACAAATGAAGAACTCTAGAACAATTCTAGGCATAAAATGAGTGGATTTTACACTCTAGAATGACAACTTATTGTCCAATACAATTTGAACAAAATTGGATACAAAATTCATCAATTTCATCCATTTTATTACTTCACACATGCATATACATCCATTTCCACCCACTATCCACAAAAGCCCCAAAATTGATAAGTAAGGAAACCCTAGAACAATTCTAGGAACACAAGAAACATGAAACAAAACTTTCAAGCTTAGGATATTGAAGATTACCTCTTATAACTCCAAGTTTCCTCGAGCTTTTCTTGGTTTTTTTTTTTTTTACTTTCTCCATGGAATTGTCAAACTAACTTTGAAAACCATGAAACCCATTTTTAGTTACGCTCACGGCAGTGAATAGGTTGAAGTTGATGATGAAAACAAAATTTCCCTCATTTATTTATGTATTTCCGACAATATAGGGTTATTTTAGTCATTTATGAATTTTAATCCAATTAAAAATTCAATTACTTTATATAATCATATCCTAATTTGACATGTATGAAACTTATCCAAAGCATGCCATAAAACCCAATAATAATTAAACATGTGTCATTACATTTATGAAACATTTTATTAATTAATTATTAAAACATTTAACAATTTAAATATCAAAATAATTAATTAATATAATTATTATTATTATTATTATTATATATATATATATATATTTTATTTACAATAAATAATAAATACATATATATATATGGCATGTGTCAAAATCTCATTTGACGAATAATTAATGTGTATCTAATCATATTATGTATCAAATATAAATACACAATAATTATTATTGATCAAAATCCTCTAAAGCATGTGTTGTCGTTTAATCGATTAAACGATCCGAATTAACTCACTTAATCTGGTGAAGTATTATGAATAATATGTATTATTCATTTCGAGTTGCCTAAGTGCTCAATGAGTACACTGTGGGACTCTCTAAGTTTAGGTTTATCCGTCATAAAATCCAATTTCGTGTCCATAATCCACCTACTCATGGATTATGATGACCACAGATAATCTCGCTAAACTATACAAGCCGAGGTCACTGCATACGTATAATCCCTCTATCACAGACTATCCGTATTATACCTGAGGTATAGATGAAAACGTCAAACTCATTCGGTATAATACAATAAACTTTCAATTTATGATCACGAAATAACACTTGGAACTAGTTTCCGACGTTATACCACGACCATGGATTTATTAGATCGTAAACACGTGTTGGATGTCTATGTCATGTACACAGAACTGACAGATCCTATCTTGATATGCACAGGATATCATGAACATCAGTCCACACCCAACGAACAGGCGGAGGTCTGATCATGACTAGATTGTTGACGTGACTGCCATCAAAGTGTGGAAGATAGCTCATATATCCACAGTGGTATCTCAAGTCAAATGACCACTATGCTCGCTCAACTCGTGAAGGTTCATATTGACGTTGGTGTACCATCTATTAGGAAACCTTCAGTGAGTCGTTCAGTGTCTTATCAAATAAACATCTATATGTCTATACGAGTCTCCCGAGACTCATGGTTCACTGGAATAAACCATCGGACCAAGTCACGATATACGACATGTACTAGTCTCATCGGATTTTACTAACCAACTCGTGTTAGTAAATCTTGACCAGGAGCGTTATTTAAGGATATACATCTAATAGTGCTCTTCCCAATGTCAATTACAAACTACGTTGTAACTGCTCACTATATCATAAATCATAGGGTCTTTGTCTAATAGACACATATCACTAAACCGGATTTAGTTTTGATCTAATCGTAATCAGATATCTAATCGTAATTAGACCGAATATGTGTATAAAAGACAAGGGTGCTACCATTAAAAATAGTAATATTATGAAAAATTGAATCACTCGTATTTATGAATCTGACATAAATACGATCTGGATTGACACTCGGAGAACCAACCCTAACAGCGACGCACTGAAGAAAATTGAAGTTGAGTCGTGACGCTGAACCGTGTGTCGCGACTCGATTCTGCGTATCAGATTCGGCCCAGACTCAGTTTTTAAGCATGAAACACCCCCGGACCTCCTATATAAACAACAACTCATCCCAAAACCTAGATGGAGTTTTCATAATCTAAAATTACAGGCTACAAGAGAGATTTTTGAAGAAGAAGCCAAGAACACATCAAATGAGCACATCACAAGAACTCAACAGCAATGAGCGAAGGACTGGCAATTTAGCGTCACGACTCAACCTTTAATTTTCTCCGGCGCGTCGCCACGCACCAATGTAGGTGCCGCGATGTGCCACCTTTGACAGCTACTAGTTTGTTTGCTCAGTTCACGTATCTTGACGCGCAATACAGCGTCGGGACGCACCTTTTGACTCTGAATTTGCCTTAAATTGCTCTGTATTTTGCCGCTTTCATCCCTCGTTGATTCCATCGAGTCGATATTATTTTTACATACAAAGGAACCCAAAACACTCATAAAACTCGAGATAACTGACAAAACATCAAGTTATATGGGCAGCAAATATATACATATTGATCGCTCATCAGTGACCGTGAGTATTGTAGCGTTAACAATAACATTATTATTGTTCATAAAAAAAAAAATTAAAAGAAACACACAAAACAGTGGGTAAAAAAGCTGGACAGATTCGACAATAAGGAGGGAAGAGCGATAAATTTTCAAGGTCGATCCCGGTGTCTAACACGCTTCTGCCACGGGAGAAATCGTTTCCTACAGTTACAACCCTAAATTTTTCTCGCGCATAAAGTTTATCTCTAAATTGTTGTTTGTCCTTTATTTACTTTAAATTAAATAATCAAATTTCTCCAAATGACACAACACACGACGAATATGGTGATTTCCGAGGGGTTTTCTAGCGACTTGAGGGTTGCTTTTTTTGATGGATGCCAATGATGAAAATCTGCTTTGGTGATTGAGATTTGATAGTCGGATTTGAGGAGTTTATTGGTGATGCATGAAACATGGAAATAGCAGTAGAAAGAAGATGATGGCTTGGATTCACTGTCAATGGTGACTGGAGGATGTGCAAAGAATTTTGATGGCAGAGATATTCAATTGTGAAAATTGGTGGTTTAGTTGTGGGGCGTGGTTTGGTGGTGCAGGATTTAGGATCTCATCTTGAGGTACCGAGTTTGAATCCAGTGAGTACTTTTCTTATAAGAGTCTGGAACAACTGGAGATTTTACCTGCTCCGCTCAAGTCCAGAATGGGTAGTTTGACGGCAGAATTTTCAACGATTCAAAAAAAAAAAAAAAGGGTTGTGCAGTTGTGATTAATGGAAATTTCTTGATTTTCCTTTTTTTTTTTATGAATAGAAATTTCATATTGGCTGGATGTGTTTGGTGACTAAAGCAGAGGCAATTTGATTTGGTGGCAGATAGGCTTCATGGTGACTGTTTTCTGATTTTTACTTCGTGTTTTGATACCAAGAGGAAAATATAAAACCAACTATATACTTCTTTTATTGATATTTTCACCATAATACACGCAATGCTTAAGTTATCTATTTATAATAAACTAAATATAAAAATATTATCACATGTATCATTCAAGATTTAAATGATATTATTCTCATTCAAATTTTGAATGTACAATTAATTTTTGAAATCTTGCACTAGATAGATTTTGCATCTTACTAATATCATGTATTCATTATTGGCCCCCATGGGTGTGGCTTGGTGGTGAAGGGTCCAGAATCTCACTTTGAGGTTCTGGATTCGAATCCAGGGGGTGCAACTTCTTGTAAGAGTCTGGGGTTTTACCTGCGCCGCGGCCCAGAATAGGTGGTTTGGTGGCGGGGTTTCCAATGTTTCCAAAAAAAAAAAATGTATTCATTATTGACAAATGGTTCAAACTTTTCTAGGCATTTAATCTATCCGATTAAGATTTGATAAGGTTATTGTTGGAAAATGCTTATAAATAAGTATTTTGAGGCACGATTTTAAGCATGATCCACTTCGTGTTAGTGGTTGTTATTGAATGATTCAGATACTCCTCCGTGAGTAGTTCGAAATTGTATATTCATATGCTTCAAATGGTGCTTGGGTGAATGGGAAATTGTTGCCCAAAGTTCACCCATTGGTGTTGGAAAATAAAGGAAAATGTGCTTATCCCATATGGGAAAGCTATAAGAGAGAAAGTGTCTTTATATATAATTACTCATTTGTAGATGGGTAATTGTTATAAGGATAAAGGCTCTCTTTACGTGCGAGCGCGGGGGGAGGGGGGGTGAAAATCAAAATCCGAACAGGCTTGGCTCGTGTGCACCCGCGCGTTCAACGTACACGAATGCCGGACAAAATTGTGCGGGCCCGGCCCAGCCAATTTTTGCTAGTCTCTTTGTTTTCCAAACCTTTTGAAGTGTTCCATAAAAGTTAATTAATTCCATTAATTAATTTGGTACTTCAAACGAAAGGTCTCATTAATGAATGATAAATGACATATTTATTTTCCTTCTATAAAAGGCATGCCATATTTTCGTTTTGAATAATACATACAATATACAGCTTTTGGTCTCGGTTTTCTTTGTTTTTGGAAGAGTTCAAACACTTTTGTGGTTCGTTGGTAACGGGTTTTGGTGGTGCCCATACTCGTTCGTTTTCCGTTGTATCCTGGGAAACAATCGTCTCACGTTCTACAGCACCTTCGGTATGGGACAAATTTATTTTAAGGATATTGTTGACATCAACAAACCTCGGAATAGTGAAACTTTGGGTCTGATCTTCTTTGCTGGTTCGTTTCCGATTTGGTTATTGGAACGTCAGTGGCTGATTTCAGGGTCCGCTCTCAGGGTCTGCCTCCGCTCTCAGCGTCTACCTCCGCTCTCAGGGTCTGCCTCCGCTCTCAGGGTCTGCCTCCGCTCTCAGGGTCTGCCTCCGCTCTCAGGTCTGCCTCCGCTCTCAGCGTGTACCTCCGCTCTCAGGGTCTGCCTCCGCTCTCAGCGTCTGCCTCCGCTCTCAGGGTCTGCCTCCGCTCTCAGGGTCTGCCTCCGCTCTCAGGGTCTGCCTCCGCTCTCAGGGTCTGCCTCCGCTCTCAGGGTCTGCCTCCGCTCTCAGGGTCTGCCTCCGCTCTCAGCGTCTGCCTCCGCTCTCAGCGTCTGCCTCCGCTCTCAGGGTCTGCCTCCGCTCTCAGGGTCTGCCTCCGCTCTCAGGGTCTGCTGCGTGGGTCTGCTCTGTGGGTTTGACGTGAGGGTTTGATTTCAGGGTCTGCCGAGAAGGTCTGCTGGGCTGAAATTAAGCCTAATTCGGATTTCCTTGTTACTACCATTTCATAATCAGTGATACTACAATTATTTCACACTTGAAGAATGAGTGTGTTTAAATATATCTCTAATATTTTTTACATTTGTTTGTTCTTATGTTGGAAATTAGGAATTGGGCCCTAAGGGATGTGTATCGATGGCAAAGGGTTCGGACCTGATTGTCAGATCTTGGGTTCGAGTCTAGAAGTGTATTTTTTATAAGAGTATTGGGTAATCGGGAGTTTTACCTACTCCGGTTAAACTCGGGTCCGATGATTTGGCAGTAGAATTTTCAATGTTTACAAAAAAAAAAATATTGGAAATTGGGTTATAATTGTAAGAAGTTTGTTTAGTCAATAGAGGGAATATAGAGTAGTTTCATATTGGAGAAAGAAATAGAAAATAGAAAGTTTATAAGGATACAATAAACACTCATATTAAATTGGAAAATTAAGGTTTGGGCTTGGACTTGGGCTTGAATGTGTGTGGTTGGGTTATTGGTGGCATTAGGATTAATAAATATATTTAATTAGTCAAAAGAAGAGCATTGGGCCTTGTGATACATTAAATATCTTATTTTAATAAAACTTTTTTTTTATTTAATTTTATTTGTATTTTTCAATTAATTCATAAACTATGTGTCTGATCAAGACATCTCTTAAAACTAACTGAAAATTTGAAAAACATTGGTAATAATTACTTTATTTTATTCTATATAAATGAAATAAAAAGAACAGAGGCAGATACACATGAAAAATAGAATTTTTCATATACCAACAATTCTGATCTTGAAAGAAAACACTTAGTAAATTTGCCAGGGATCGAATCTTCTGTGCAGAAACTTCGATTTTCATATTGTTGAATCTTGATGGC
>SKCR01035079.1:0-45314 GCA_019454045.1 Zanthoxylum bungeanum
ATCTCAAACCTATTTCGAAACAAGTTAATTTTTGTTTATTCCTTTTGAATTATTTAATTTGTAAATTCTCCATAAAATTGACTAAAATGAATCTTCATATGCTCAGTTGACAGATATTATCAACATACATGGTAACATACAGACATGAACTAAAATTGAAAAGTTTGTAATATTCAGTGCTCTAGTTTAATAGAAGAAGCATCTTAAAAAACCAATGGAGTAAAAAAAAAAAAAAACGTCCGAGATCCGAGTTATTAAGTTGTAAGGGTGTTTAACACCTAGTGCCCTAAAACCAACTGGTTTGGGAGTCACTGGCCCAACACTCGCTACATGGATCAAAGATGCTGCAAAAATATATTTATATCTGAAGTCTGGGTAATTAAGTCCGTAGGGGTGTCTTAACACCTGGTGCCCTAAAACCAACTGGTTTGGGAGCCACAGACCCAAAGCTCGCTACATAGATGGAAGATATTGTATATAAATAAAAATAGAGAAAAATCAAAGAAAAAAATCAGAAAAATCAGAAATATTATTCATTGCTCCAAAAAGATGTGAAATCTGATAGAACTTTAGGACAAAAATATTACTCTCTTATCAACTGCACTTATGACTGTTGTGGGCAAAAATGAGTTGTTTAATATTTGTTGGCTGTGTATATGAAGAATGGTAAAAATAATCGGAGAATTTACTTATTCGGTAATTTAGAATGTAACAAAACAACTAGTAACTTGGAGTAAAAGTTTTACTTGATTAGTCACTAAATTTCTTTATTCTCTTTTCGCTTGTCTTTTTGCTTTTGTGTGCATTAGTTTTAATACCTTTTTACTTTTTTAAAATGTTTGTGGGTATCATTGCTGTAAACCCTCACGAGACTACAACTCGTCCACTAGGGACACCTAGGGGTTTAAAGGCTTGTTGCATATGCTAAATGCAACCGTGATCCCTACGAAAGTGTCACGAGACTACAACTCGTCCACTAGGGACACCTAGGGGTTTAAAGGCTTGTTGCATATGCTAAATGCAACCGTGATCCCTACGAAAGTGGCTTAGTTTAATTTTAATTTTATTTTGTTGTTTTGCTCGAGGACTAGCTAAATGTTAGGTTTGGGGGTGTGATGAGCGGAAAATATATCAATATTTACCGCCCCTTTTACTTAATATTTTGTTTAGTTTCTCGGGTTTGATGAACGTTTTGATATGTTTTATTTTATTTTGCAGATAAAATAATATCGGGACTCAATGAAATCATTTAGGATGAAATGTGGATCAAATAAGGGCAATTATTGGACTTGATATATTAATTTTGGAGATTGGAAACTTGAAAGGGCGTTTTTGACGAAGTGCAGTTTTGGAAATTCCAGTTTTGCGCATCTGTCGTATTTTGGGCATAACTGTTTACTCCGATATCGGATTGAGCTGATTCAAGTTCCAGATTAAAGAAGACTCAACGATCTACAACTTTGAAAGAGAAAATATTTTCAAATTCTGATGATTGCATGACCGAAATTGATGAACCATCCAGAAGTGTGTGGAGTGTAATTATTAAAAGTCATTATCAATCATTTTCAAAGCAAAATATTAATTAATTAATAATTAATAAAAATTATCAAATCAACACCAAACAAGATAAGCAATTAGTGGATCAATTATGGATTTGTGGAGTAGTAATTAGTGGAGAAATTAATAATGGATTTGGTGGAGAATTTGATGGATGATTTGATGGAGGTAAAATTTTGCCTATAAATACCAAGCCATTTCATTTGTAAAATTCATACTTTCTTCTAAGGAATTCCTTAAGAATACTAAGAAGATTGTATCTTGTTTGTTTATTTATAGCTTTTAGTAATTAATTTTCGCTTTCGCATTTTCTTTTCTTTACTTTTCAGTTTTTACTTTCCACAATTTACTTTTACGCACAGTACTTTTCTTTCTTTAATTTTCAGTTTTTACTTTTCAGTAATTTACTTTCAGCAATTTACTTTCAGCAATTTACTTTTCAGTAATTTACTTTCAGCAATTTACTTTTCAGTATTTTACTTTATGTCTTTTATTTTATTTAATTTTTTTTTACCACCTGTAAATATGTGTCGTAACTAAGCCAGTTATCTGGGGTTGTGATGAAATCCAATATCACCGGTTTATAAGTGGTTAAATTATAGTTTGGGTAATATAAAGGTTTATTTATTGAGTCTTAATCTTAATGCTTTTCATTAACTGGCCATTAATAAAATTGAACTGGTAAACTTAAAATGAACTAGACATAGGAATTTTAGGTTTCAGCCTTAGACTCAATAGCCCACGATATTCCTTGAGGATATATAACCCTTTAATAGATTTCCTTACATGATAGGAATATACCTGTCGGGCGGGGGTAGCCATAATTGGAACTTAAACTTAATGAATCCAGATAATTGGTTGACATAGACATATGGTTCAATTGGGTTAAACTGGGTATTTGTGTCTGACCATCGACAGAGGCTTACACATAATTTAGTGTTCCAGGTTAATAAATCAATATATTACCCAACTTTAAGATAACCACTTCATCTTTAAAATGATATTGGAAGAAATCACAACCCTAGATAGTTTTTAATATTGAATTTTCTTAAAACATATTTTCGACAATTTTATTTACTTGCTTTTAAATTTAGAATCGTCACCATTTCAAATCAATCAATCAAACAATCTGTTAGATACTAGTAATCATTTGACCTCATAAAATTAATAGTTTTGATATTAAGTCCTCGTGGGATCGATATTTTTATACTACTTGAACGATACGTGCGCTTGCGTTATACGTGTGTGTTTACGCCGGTCATAGACAAATCCAATGAATTGACTATGAGGAAACCTTCTCGCCCGTTGTAATGATAAAGTCCATTCAAATTTTACTAGCACTAGCTGCACACTTTAATTATGAGATTTGGCAGATGTATGTCAAAATAGCTTTCCTTAATGGGAACCTCATAGAGGAAGTCTATATGACACACCCTAAGGGGTTTGCATCTAAGGATGATCATAATAAAGTATGCAATCTTAAACGATCTATTTATGGACTGAAGCAAGCCTCCAGAAGTTGGAATATACGATTTGATGAGACAATCAAAGAATTTGACTTCATAAAAAATGTAGACGAGCCTTGTGTTTACAGGAAAAGTAGTGGGAGTACTGTTGTATTTCTTGTATTATATGTCGATGACATATTAATCATCGGGAATGATATTCCCATGATGTAAGCCACCAAGCAATGGTTATCTCAGAATTTCTGTATGAAAGATTTGGAGAAGCAGCCTACATCATCGGCATTAAGATCTACCGTGATAGATTTAAGAGGTTGTTAGGACTTTCTCAATCTACGTACATAGATAAAGTTTTGAAAAGATTCAAAATGAAAGATTCCAAAATAGGCAATTTACATACTTGTAATGGAATCAAATTATCTAAGGAGCAATATCCACATACTCCTTAAGATAGAGAGCGTATTGGTAGGATCCCTTATGCTTCAGCAATAGGATCGATCATGTACGCCCTACTATGTACAAGACCTGATGTCTCTTATGCTCTTAGCATAACGAGCAGGTATCAGGCAAATCCTGGTGAGCAACACTGGGCAGCTGTCAAAACAATCCTCAAGTATCTGAGAAGAACTAAGGATGTGTTTTTGACATACGAAGATTGTTCTGAGATGAAAGTCAGGTGGATTAAAATATTTCACAGACATTCAAATGACTGAAGGATGGAACGAAGTGATACTCTGGATAAAGAAGTTCATCACGGAGCTGGAAGTGCTTCCCGCGATAAAGAATGGTGTCACGATATACTGTGATAACACGGGCGTCATTGCCCAATCAAAGGAACCAAGGTCCCACCAGAAATCCAAGCATATACTCAGGCAATTTCTGTTGGACAATTATGACCTATAACGTCACTATTTGTAAAAGACAATGTGGTTTTTGTACAAATTAACTATGTGACAATGGAAATTGCATTTTATCATTTTGTAATTAGATTACTTGAATATATAAATGATAAAAATCCTTATGATTAGTTCCGGATTAATAAGATATGAGATAGTATCAATCCACGAACGATTTAATCATTAAATATCCCTAGTCATAGTATTATCGAGACTGGACATCGATAATGCGGAATAAACTAGTATTGCACTTGTGCGTGTTATGGAAGCGTAACAACATAGTTCTCATATATTTAAGTATTGGATACTTATGCAAGTGTGATGAGAGGTTGTGTTTGCCGATAGTACGGAAACAGCTTCGCTTTGGATAGACCCTTGAGAATCTCATTGGTAGTGTGAATATGTGTCTATGAGAATCTGAATCAGGGTAGGTGTATTTGATCTTAACATGAGACTTGTATGGCTAGTACTTGCGACAATCAATACGCTTTGGTTTTAGTCGTCCGGGACTTTAACAGGTTCCGTGTATGCCTCTTCTGGGTTCATTGAGAATCGTAGTGTATTAAGTGTGATGTTAAGACGGAAGTATCACTTCAGTCATATGGAGATGATGATCATGCAAGGATACAGAACTGGTACTCTAATATGTTGCAACCATCGGGATAATATGACAAGGTCATGATTATCCGATTAAAGAGACTAGTTGCTTGTGATCCGATATATGCTTCGTACGGGGCAGACACTATTCCAGCCTTAGACCTAGCATGTGACATCCGATACTGGATCGCAATACGCAATACGCAATACTATGTATACTACGCCTGACAGAGATTATATATTCCTTAAAGAATATTTCTGGAGAATTGGGTAGGTACAATGCTTTGCTAGAAGCTAACCATGTCTCGTAAATCGGTAAAAACGTGGTACCGGGTGTTGGTTTCTAGATTAGGTCCCAAGATCATGAAATCAAGTATGAAAAACGCATGAATACAACCAAAGGAGGTGCAGAAAAAACTCACATTGATCGGTTGGATGCTCCGAAGACAAAAAATGAACTGCCTCTGTCAAGCTCGGCAGTGGCTGCTCTTGGTCGTGGACTGCACGACATGGGCTGGTTTGGCTCCTCCAAGATTCGGCCATTGATGACTCCATGGAAGCTCTAAGATTCAAGCTCCAAAATGATTCCATGCTCATGTGTTAGTTTCCCTATCACCATAGTATAAACCCATGAGTGTGCTAGCACTTTGTTTTGCCACAAAACATCTCACTTGCTTCTCTTTTGTGTTAGGTCGAACCAGAAAAAGAAGAAGAAAATCGGCTCTAAGCCGTGAAGGAGAAGAGGAAAAAGAGGGGGAAGACCGAAAAATGAGAGAGAGAAAAACAAAACGAAAATGTATTATATATGTATTTATTTTATTTTCTAAAAACAAAACAAATACATAAATCACTTTCATTTATTAAAAGTCAAAAAGTAAAAAGCAATAATTGCTTTTCAACTACCACATCAATCACTCAAATCAAGTGACAAGTTGTCACATCACTCAAAGTGACATTTGATTTGACGCTTGATGTGATTTGCGATTTGACGCTCGATTTGACTTGCGTGCCGCACTCGAATTCGAAATGCGAATACGCTCACAAATAATCTCGGGCTCGGGTTCGCTAATTCCAAATTAACGAATTTTCTGTTGCGTCGTAATTAAACGATTACGCCTAGCGAAATCACTATTCACATCACTAACGAATTAATTCTAAATTAATTCGTTCGCCCAATTAAAATCTAATTTTAATTCCGCGTCGAAATCCAATTTCGCATAATATATCAAATATAATATTTTATCGATTAATTCCAAATTAATCGTTCTCTCTCTTTAATTAATATTTTATCCCAGATAAAATATCTCCGTAATTAATCCCAGATTAATTTTATCTCTCTTCCAATTAATCCCAAATTAATTAAAGTGTGAGTCATACATCATCGGTGAATCTTCGGGAAGCGACCCATGAGATCCCCGGATATGTTGGCAGTAAATACGGTCGTCGGACTATCCAAACACGTAAGTACCTAGTACTACGTTTGTACCAATGTACAAGACAAGGTTGGCCTCTAGCAAAGCGCCATGCCTACCCAATTCTCCAGAAACATGCTTACAGGAATAAGCGATCTATATCAAGCGTAGTATACCGTAGTATTGTGTATGTCGATCCAGTGTCAGATGTTCACGTGCTAGGCCTGGGGCTGGAATTGTGTCTGCCCCGTACGAAACACATATCGGATGTCTGGCAACTAGTCTCTATAATCAGATATACATGACCAAGTCATAATATCCCGATAGCTCAAGCATTTAAGAGAACGAGTTCCGTATCCTATGTGACCATCATCTCCATATGACTGGAGTGATACTTCCGTCTTAACATCACACCCAACACACTACGATTCTCAATATACCCAGAATTGGCGTACACAGAACCTGTTAAAGCCCTGGACGACCTCAACCAAAGTATATTGATTGTCGCAAGCATTAGCGGTGCAAGTCTCAGGTTAAGACCAAATACACCTACCCTGATTGCAGACTACCATAGACACATAGTCATACTACCAATGGGATTCCGCAGGGGTCTATCCAGAGCGAAGCTGTTTCCCGTACCATCGGTAAAACACAACCTCCTATTACACTTGCATGAGTATCCTATACCCAAATATATTAGAACTATGTCGTTGTGCCCTCACAAACGCGCACAAGTGTAATACTAGTCTTTTACGTATTTATCGATGTCCAATCTCGATAATACTCTGACTATGGATATTTAATGATTTATCCTACGTGGACTGATACTGTTTCATATCATTTTTCGTCCAGGAACAAATCATAGGGACCTCTCATCATTTATATATCTAGGTGATCTAATCACAAATGATAAGAGTGCAATCTCCTTTGTCACATAGTTAATTTGTACAACAACACCGTGATCTGTACAAATAGTGACGCTATGGGTCATAATTGTTCAACAATCTCCCACTTGGCCTATAGCCAGTCACTCGAGTGTTTAACACCCGAACTATGTACGGTTGGCTCAAACTGCTGAGAAAAGGTTTTCGTCAGCGGATTTACATGATTATCGTCTGATGCGATTTATTCGATCATCACATCGCCGCGATGTATGATCCGAACGAATCAGATGATTATCAAAATAAGTATCTGGATCGTCGATGAGACCATTAATTATTTAGTATGTGATGACGCCTAGCTCAGTTGCTAACATAACTATATCTAATCTAATTAGATTTGGTATCGACCTAAATGGTTTCTATTGCTGCCTCAGTTGCAGCAATAACCCGCATTTGTTGTTTATTCGGTAACAGTATCTTGCTTGGAAGATTGTTTATACTATTGTATAGTACCTATGTTACGACTTATAGTCGTTATCATGAAAGCCAAGCTTTCACCGATTTTTATTATGGGAATATCATTTCAAGAAATGATATATTATAATTATTGTATAGGACATTTACTGTCAGTGCGCTCCCACTAACCTCCTTATATACACAAGAATTATTTTCGTTTTGAATTAAATCATAAACTATTATGATTACATCAAAAAGATAATTCCAAGAACCTAATGCTTGCTTCAATCCAAACATGGATCGAATAACCTGCAAACCTAGTTTGCTTGTTATGGTTCGACAAAACCGTCAGGATGTTGTAAACATCCTCCAAAAGGTTTCCGTTAAGGAAAGCGGTTTTGACATTTAGCTGCCACATTTCATAAATGAAACATGCAGCATTAGCAAGCATTATCGAAATGGATTTGCCGTGGTAACAGGTAAAAGGTTTCATCGTAATCAACACAATGTATACAACCACTACCTTTTCGCTAAAAGCCTAGCTTTATACGTTGGTATGTTGCCATCCATGTATGTCTTCCTTGAAGACTTATATAGTACCAATAGGCACAATGCCTTGCGGTACATCAACTAGTGTCTAAACATAGTTGATACACATGGAATCCATATTGAACATTATGGCACTTTGCCATAATAGGGAGTCGATACCTTGTATCACTTCCTCATACGTAGTCAATTGTTATTCCTCAATAAGATAGACATCTTTATGAGGTGAGATCAGAAACCCATACCCCAGGTTGTTTTCTGACTCTCTCCGACCTACGTGGTTTTTGTGTATTCAAAGATTATTGGAGTAGTTTCATCCTTGATGAACTATTTGTGTTCCAGTAAGGACTCGACGCCTGGAATAGTATTACTCTGATTTTCATCGAGTTTTACTATCCTCCCACTTATCACTGCATATCGGTATTCCTCTTAGGAAAACCGCATGGTGAGCAACAATCTAATTGTTCTCTCGTGAGTTGTATAAGTACAATACTTATGGTATCCCTAGGATAACCTACAATTGGCACTTATCCAATTGAGTTTTAGTTTGGTATCAACCAAACATATGCCTAGCATACCCAAATATTCAGGAATGTGAAACCCGGTTTCTTTCCTGTTCATATCTAATATGATATCTGTTAAACAGATATTTTATGGAACCTTATTCAAAATAAGTTCTGCACTGTTTAGCGTATCCGTTGAAGGAAATAGTAGCTCAGAGCGACTCGTGATTAACCTTATCATGTCCAACAAAATTCGGTCTCTCATTTCGGATACACCATCAAACTGACGCGTTCCGGGAGGAGTCCTCAATGAAAGAATATTATACTCTTTCAAGTATACGAGAAACTTATTGCTTAAGTATTTCCATTACGGTCTTACCGTGACAGTTTAATACTTTAGCCGATCTGTTAGTCTATTTCGTGTCGAAACTTTAAAAGTTTCCGATTTGTGTTTCGTTAGAAACACATAACCATAACGCGATGCCACATCCGTAAAGGTCACGAAATATTCATATCCACATCTAGCCTAGCTAGACATGGGCCCACTTGCTTCACTATGAACTAGGGGTAACAGATCGGTGGCACTGGCACTTTTACCAAGTAAATAGTGTTTTAGGCACTTTGCCCAATAAACTAGATTCGTAGACTTTATTTGAATAGAATCAAATTAGTCCTAGTACCCACTCTTCAAAAGTGTGGATATACGAGTCTTGTTTAAATTGTGTCCCAGACAACAATGCCACATTCAAGTTTCAACCTGATCAAATCAGTTTGAGCTATTTGTTTGTCATGTTATATGTGTGAGATTTATTTATATTCTAAATATAAATGATGTTATTCACATCTAATGTGTTTATCTCAATATCATCTTTATATAATAAAATATTTTAGTGTTCTAGAATATAAAGGTTCACCCGCAGTGGGTTAAACACTGATATAGAGATAATGTATCTAGTCAGACTAGTTACATTATAAATGTTTCCTAATTTACGTACATACCCTAGGGTAGTTCCTAAACTTAGGTATCTACGGTTAAAACAGTGACTTTTGTCCCGTTTTCAATTCGCAGAGTAATCTCGTCTGAAGTCAGTATCCTGCTCATAGCAGATTCTGAACATCAGTACATATTTATGTATCACACTAAGTATTTAAAATCTAATTTTACTACTAGTAGTGAACATAATGTTGACAAACATATTTGAAGTCAGAGCCTTGCTCGTCTTCGATTACTTCTTGGGATATGTTTTTTTATCTTCCTAGAAGATTATAATGATTTTGCCTTTGTTCTTTTTCACACTCCAGAAGCCTTTGGCCAAGCCTTGGCATTCTGGAATATCGAAGTAAGGTGCTCCTTACGCTATTTGCCTAATTGCAAAGTTTGACTTTGTCTCCTTGAGAATAGTCATTAATTCTCCAAGAATTATTTATTGCAATTTAGTATTTCAAAGATCTAAAATAGATCCATGAAAATCCTTCAATTTCATTATCATACTTTAAGGATCTAATCCTTAGTTCTGATTCAGAAATTAAGGAGTCTACTTGACAAATATAATGGATTAAGCACTAAAGTTATCATTACATGAATATTCCAAATATCATGTACCACTTATTTGCTTAACTTCTTGCTTAGGTTTAATATATTATTTTATCAAATAAAATAACTTATTATTTTCCAGGATCATCCTGAAGTTATTCCCAATTTGAAAATTAAAGTCGTTTAAATACATTTTCACCTAGGATTATGTTTTAAACACTAATCTTTCAATTATATCTTGATTCTAATAGTCCAACTATTTAATCAACGATTTGTGGTTGACCGGCGTAAACACACACGTATAACGCAAGCGCACGTATCGTTCAAGTAGTATAAAAATATCGATCCCACGAGGACTTAATTCCTACTATTGTTATTAATTGTTGATACTATTTATTTACAAATATCTAATTGAGGGAGAAGGGAATTGATTGCTTGAAATGATTTGATTTGTAGATTTACTAAATAAATAAAAAGACAAAAGATAAAAGAAAATACTAAGGAAAATAAAAGATTCAAAGATCTAGGGTTGTTGAATCATTCTAATATCTTTAAAAAGATGAAGTAGTTAAATCATAGTTGGGTAAATTATTGAATTATTAATCTGGAACACTAAATTATGTAAAAGCCTCTTTCGAATGATCATTTACAAATACCTAGTTATAATCCAATTGAACCATATGTCTATGTCAATTAAATTACCTAGATTCATTAGGTTAAGTTCCAATTATGACTACCCCCGCCCGACAGGTATATGTCTATCCTGTAAGGAAATCTATTAAAGGGTTATCTATCCTTAAGGAATATCGTGGGTTGTTGAGACTAAGGTTTTAAACTTAAAATCTCTATGTCTAGTTCATTTTAAGTTTACCTAATCAATTTTATTAGTGATCGGTTAATAAAAAGCATTAAGATTATGACTCAACAAATAACTCTTTTAATTATCCAAACTATAATCTAACCCTTTTTTAAATCGGTGATATTAGAAATCATCACACCCTAGAATACTAACTTAGTTACAACACATAACTAAAGCTGATATAAACTTAAAAGACAGAAAATGAAATTGCAGAAAGTAATTAAAATAAATAAATGAAATGCTAAGGTAAAAGGAAATAACTTCTAATATATACTATTTAGATATCTCCCAATAAAATAATAATATATTAACTTGTGATATTTTAAACCAACCGTCCAGAATGGCGGTATCCTGATTAAGTCAAATTCAAATATACCAGCCATAAGGCGGAACAGAAATATAAACTTAAACCAACCGTCCAGTGTGGCGGTATCCTCATTAAGTCAGGTTAACCAGATTAAATTAAATAACCAACCGTCCGGAATGGCGGTATCCTTTATTAATCTGATTTTAAATAGTTTATATATATCATATTTTAAGGGAGATTAATCTAAAAAGCAATAGTAAAAGAATTACCTTATTACCTCAGCATGAAGAGGTTACCCCCTCATGGATGGATAGAATTACTACTACAAAGCTTAAATAAAACTGAATAAAAAAAGAAAATAAGCAGAACTCTCTTTTATTTATAAGGATTTCAGAGGAAGAGGTACATTTGAAACTAAAAATTCGAAATCTATTTATAGGCAAAAAAATCTAATTTTTTATTATTATTTTCTGATTTTTATTATTTTATTATTTTTCTGATTTTTATTTTTTTTTATTATTATTTCTTGAATCGCTGAAATTTCGACACGTGGCGTGGTGTGCTAAAAAAGACGGCTCGTTGAATCTTTGACACGTGGCAGACGCCCAAAATTACCAAAATACCCTTTGCGTCGGGACGTCCAAAATTACCAAAATACCCCTTTTGCCAAATTTCACAGTTTTGCTCCAAATCACCTCCAGAATATCTTGAAACTTTATTTCGGTGTCGGGATGTCCAAAATTACCAAAATTTGTGTCGGGACGTCCAAAATTACCAAAATACCCTTTTTGCCAAATTTCACCAAATTTCACAGTTTTGCTTCAAATCACCTCCAGAATGTCCTGAAACTTTATTTATCTACAAAATAACACAAAACACATCAAAATATTCACAAAACTCAAGAAACTATACAAAACATTAAGTTAAATGAGTGGGAAATAGTGATACATTTATCACTCATCACACCCCCAAACCTAACATTTTGCTAGTCCTCGAGCAAAATAAAATAACATAGTAAATTTAACTAAGCCACTTTCGTAGGTATCACGATTGCATTTAGCATATGCAACAAGCCTTTAAACTCATAGGTGTCCCTAGTGGACGAGTTGTAGTCTCGTGAAGGTTTACAGCAATGATACCCACAAACATTTTACAAAAGTAAAAAGGTAGTGAAACTAATGCACACAAAAGCAAAAAGACAAGAGAAATAAAGAAGTTAGTGACTAATCATGTGAAACTTCTACTCCAAGTTATTAGTTGTTTTGTTTCATTCTAAATTACTGAATAAGTAAATTCTCCTATTATTTTTACCATTCTCCATATACACAGCCAACATAATATTAAACAACTCATTTCGCCCATAACAGTCATAAGTGCAGTTGATAAGAGAGTAATATTTTTGTCCTAAAGTTTTATCAGATTTCACACCTTTTGTAGTAATGGAATAAATTTTCTGATTTTCTGATTTTTTCTTTGATTTTTTTTCTCTATTTTTTATTTATATACAATATCTTCCATCTATGTAGCGAGCTTTAGGTCGGTGACTCCCAAACCAGTTGGCTTTAGGGCATCAGGTGTTAAGACACCCCTAAGGACTTAATTACTCAGACTTCAGATATATATACATATATATAATTTTTCATCATTTTTGATCCATGTAGCGAGCTTTGGGCCAATGACTCCCAAACCAGTTGGTTTTAGGGCACTAGGTATTAAAATACCCTTACAGACTTAATAACTCGGATCTCAGATGTATTTATTTATTTTTTTTTTTTATTCCATCACTATTTTTTTAGATGTTTCCTCCAAATGAACTAGAGTACTGGATATTACAAACTTTTCAATTTTAGCTTATGTCTGTATGTTATCATGTATGTTGATAATATCTGCTAACTAAGTATATGAAGATCCATTTTAGTCAGTTTAATGGAGAATTTACAGATTTAATAATTCAAAAGTGAATAAACAAAAATTAACTTGTTTTGAATTAGGTTTGAAATACGTCTCAGGAGTGAGAATTCCTTACACAGCTATTTCTTACCAATTTCATCTTTTTAGTCAACATAACAACAAAACATTTCTACTGGTCATATAACTATAATTTACATGTTTTTAAAAGTTTAATCAAAGGCTCAGTTTATGGTGTGTGACTAACTGTCGAATGGACTTCCCGTTGTAGATTCCCCAGAGGGAAGGTGGAGCGAGGCTCACTTAAGTACCCTAGCCCCTTAGGCTCTTATCGCTTGTTGTCAGGAATAAACAACGAGTCCTCCAAACTAGTCTGTCACAACACGCTACAAGTGAATGATTATCTAGGTGCCTCCACAGCTTTTCCTTATAAAAAGGTAGTGAGTGAAGGAAGACACCAAACATCACCTAGCTTTAAATATGCCCTTTGTTTTTATTAATTTTTTAATTTTTTTGTATTTTTCGAAAAATTTTGGACTAAAAATAAAAACATAATACAAGTACTATTAACTATTCCTCACCCCCAAACCTAAATGAGACATTGTCCCTAATGTCTTAAATAGTAAAAGAAGAGTTTAGAAGATCATACCTGGTTAAATGGGTTGCCTCCCAGCTAGCGCTAAATTTTTCGTCTTCAGCCAGACGTGACTAAAATCTATCTGTCAAGGCGGTTTCAGCGTCGTTTTGGATGTCCGATTAAAGACATTCCCATGTGCGTTGCTTTTAAAAGGTCTTTTCCAACGGTAAGGTAGCAAAAAGAGTTTTGTCTCATTCAGTGCCCGTGCCACCTTTTTAACTTTTGTTGCTCCAGTGATTCCTGAAAAGAAAGAAAGAAAATCAGGAGGTCTTGTATGATGCTTGACTTGGAATGGAAGTTTCATTCTGTCAAACTTCTGGTTGATATCTTTGGTTTTTACTCCCCAAAACAGCGATGTTTTTCCTGAATGTTCTGGATCTTTATTAAGGTCAGACATTTGCTCCTCCATTTGCTTTGCTTTTTGTCCACCTTTTCTTCACAGATGTATTTTAAAATTTCTGCATTCAGCTCTTCATCTGTCATCTGTGAAATACATGTTTCAAAATTGTTAACCTGAGGATGGAAGAAAAGAAATGTCAGATTTTAGGTCTTCATCTCTGATCTGGTTGAAATGATTGGCTCATGTAGATCTTCATCAAAAATTTGTGCAATGGAATCTCCAAGATCTTCATTTTGAGGATACAGAATTCCATCCTCAATTTTTGATGCAGTTGGCACAAACAGCTCAGTTTCATCCTCGTCAGAATCTGAAAAATAGAAATCAAATCGAGACTTTGCCGGTTCGGGTTCCTGAACTGATACCTCTGGTTCTTGATTCTCCTCAGCCTCTCTTTCGCTAAAGTGTCATCGTGAAATGTTTGGTACTCTGAGGCTTCATCTGTGTCATCTGAAACTGGTTCTTGAGGTATGTAGCTCTGGTTTTCTATTAATTGTCTGATCTGATCTGTCATTCTCTGTATGGATCCTGCGTTACTCTGAATTTGTGCATCAAATCGAACTGCTTGTTCTTTGAACATGTGAATTAATTGATCTTCCTCTGATGGATCTGGTTCATGATAAGAATCGAAGGAAGATGGTGGATAAGATAGAAAATGTGATGATTCTTCGTACCTTGGTTGATTCCAAAAATTCTGCCACTCTGAAAGGTAAATACATTCATCGCTCGGGTGGTTGCCATCACAAATTACACATCTCCCCATTTCATCTTGTTGAGCAAATGTAGTATTGCTTGATTCTGAATTCCAGTGATATTCGTTGGGCTGAACAACAGGCCTCAGAAAACTGGACTGTTGCTCCCAGATTTGGGGTGTATCTTCTTGTAAAGCTTGTAATCTTTCAATCTCCCAGTAATGTTCCATTTTTAATCACCTGAAAACAAAAGAAATAAAAATTACAAAATAAAAGAAAGAAAATTAGATATAAGTAAATTTGATAGTTTCAAAATTAACAACTCAAGAAAAATAAGTCCCCGGCAACGGCGCCAAAAACTTGACCGACGTAAACACACACGTATAACGCAAGCGCACGTATCGTTCAAGTAGTATAAAAATATCGATCCCACGAGGACTTAATTCCTACTATTGTTATTAATTGTTGATACTATTTATTTACAAATATCTAATTGAGGGAGAAGGGAATTGATTGCTTGAAATGATTTGATTTGTAGATTTACTAAATAATAAAAAGACAAAAGATAAAAGAAAATACTAAGGAAAATAAAAGATTCAAAGATCTAGGGTTGTGAATCATTCTAATATCTTTAAAAAGATGAAGTAGTTAAATCATAGTTGGGTAAATTATTGAATTATTAATCTGGAACACTAAATTATGTAAAAGCCTCTTTCGAATGATCATTTACAAATACCTAGTTATAATCCAATTGAACCATATGTCTATGTCAATTAAATTACCTAGATTCATTAAGGTTGAGTTCCAATTATGACTACCCCCGCCCGACAGGTATATGTCTATCCTGTAAGGAAATCTATTAAAGGGTTATCTATCCTTAAGGAAGATCGTGGGTTGTTGAGACTAAGGTTTTAAACTTAAAATCCCTATGTCTAGTTCATTTTAAGTTTACCTAATCAATTTTATTAGTGATCGGTTAATAAAAAGCATTAAGATTATGACTCAACAAATAACTCTTTTAATTATCCAAACTATAATCTAACCCTTTTTAAATCGGTGATATTAGAAATCATCACACCCTAGAATACTAACTTAGTTACAACACATAACTAAAGCTGATATAAACTTAAAAGACAGAAAATGAAATTGCAGAAAGTAATAAAATAAATAAATGAAATGCTAAGGTAAAAGGAAATAACTTCTACTATATACTATTTAGATATCTCCCAATAAAATAATAATATATTAACTTGTGATATTTTAAACCAACCGTCCAGAATGGCGGTATCCTGATTAAGTCAAATTCAAATATACCAGCCATAAGGCGGAACAGAAATATAAACTTAAACCAACCGTCCAGTGTGGCGGTATCCTCATTAAGTCAGGTTAACCAGATTAAATTAAATAACCAACCGTCCGGAATGGCGGTATCCTTTATTAATCTGATTTTAAATAGTTTATATATATCATATTTTAAGGGAGATTAATCTAAAAAGCAATAGTAAAAGAATTACCTTATTACCTCAGCATGAAGAGGTTACCCCCTCATGGATGGATAGAATTACTACTACAAAGCTTAAATAAAACTGAATAAAAAAGAAAATAAGCAGAACTCTCTTTTATTTATAAGGATTTCAGAGGAAGAGGTACATTTGAAACTAAAAATTCGAAATCTATTTATAGGCAAAAAAATCTAATTTTTTATTATTATTTTCTGATTTTTATTATTTTATTATTTTCTGATTTTTATTTTTTTTTATTATTATTTCTTGAATCGCTGAAATTTCGACACGTGGCGTGGTGTGCTAAAAAAGACGGCTCGTTGAATCTTTGACACGTGGCAGACGCCCAAAATTACCAAAATACCCTTTGCGTCGGGACGTCCAAAATTACCAAAATACCCCTTTTGCCAAATTTCACAGTTTTGCTCCAAATCACCTCCAGAATATCTTGAAACTTTATTTCGGTGTCGGGATGTCCAAAATTACCAAAATTTGTGTCGGGACGTCCAAAATTACCAAAATACCCTTTTTGCCAAATTTCACCAAATTTCACAGTTTTGCTTCAAATCACCTCCAGAATGTCCTGAAACATTATTTATCTACAAAATAACACAAAACACATCAAAATATTCACAAAACTCAAGAAACTATACAAAACATTAAGTTAAATGAGTGGGAAATAGTGATACATTTATCACTCATCAGTGGTACTATGTTTTATATTGATTATTATAGTCCAACTATATAATCAAATATATTTTAAATCAATTAACCTCAATTACATTGATTACTATAATCCAATTATAAAATCAACTGTAAATTGAAATTAATTAATTCAAATATATTGATTAATATAATCCAATATATAATCAATTATAATACAGTCCAACTGTTAATTAAAACAACAATTTAAATATTAGTCCAACTAACATTTAATCTAACGATCAAATAATTTGTGATTGAGCGCGTATGGCAAGTAGTTAAACAAATATTGCAAATTCAATTCTTGCCTCCCACTATTTTTCGGCGAGCCTCTAACCCTCTGTCGAGTACTCGGGAAACCGTGTTTCCTAGTAGGCTAGGATCCCGTTAAATATCACACAATCTTGACTTTGGCCAACAAATTGTATGATAATTAACTAGGTAGATCTCTAAGATCAATTGGATCCAATCCAATTCCTAGATCCGGTAGGGGGACATCCAAGTCCGAAACATATATCTTATATATGCCAATACATCCAATGTATTACCTAACCTTTTTCCTCTGAATCACTAAGCCTTGGCTTTGGCACAACAAACTTAGTGATCCCAGTCAAGCGCGACCCATTGACCATGGAAAGCTTCGTAATCAATGTCGATGGACAAGAAGTGGTCTTGACTTTGGCCAACAAACCACAACTTGGACAAGACATCGATATGGAACAAAGCCTTTGTGATTCAAACACATCTTCGACAGACAAAGGCCTTGACTTTGGCCAACAAACCAATGCCGTCTCGGATCTTGAGTGAGAATCACTCAATGGAAGGAAAGACGCTTAATATTATATGAGGGTTTTTCGCGTGCAAATTGGCAACCAATTTATTATCTTTGTTAAGGTCTCATCATCATACACCCTTAAACATGCATTCTAAATACATAATAAAGCGCATATGATAAAATAATAATGATATGCGGATGGAAACTTTACACATTGATCCTAGATCAAATCTCTCACTTTCTCTCTCCCGCTAGCACATGTATTTACTTCTACCCGTTACACTACACTTCTAAAGAAACCTCATTTACATTGAGGGGAATAGGTGAGAAGAGAATACAAAGAGTATGGAGGTGATAAGGCTGGACACGCAGGTCCAATTAATAAATCAAATTTATTACAACAATTTCTAAAATTGCCCCACCTATCTAATATCCATCCGATATACATTATTCATGCATCGCTACCATGTATTCACACAAGCATGTTATCAATCAATCTAATCCAATTAATGAATCTGATAATTAGTGATCATCCAATGTTCAAACAACGATTTGATTTTGCTAGAGTCAAACTTGTTTTGCGAATAAGTACTCAAAGTACGAATTCTTGAATTAAATTAAACTACAACATTAAATCCAATTCAATTGTATTTAATACTAATTCACTATTTAATTCCAAATTAAATATTACACTTTATTAACGAACCATTACGACTTAAATTCCAAATTTAATCGCAACGGGTCTCAAAGCCCGATTAACATCCAATGTTTATTTAATTAAAGTCCAATGGGCTTTTAATTAATTTCTTTAAAGCGTGGACTTTTGGTCAACTAGGGTCAAACCGATAACCAAAGTTCAATCCGGGATTTACCCCATAAGCCCAGAAATCAATCTTGGCCCATTAGGCCCAATTAAATAATTAAGGTCCAATAAGTCATAATTGGACTTTATGAATTCGGTTTTGGGCCTAATTGGATCCAACCAAATTGGCCTAAACCTAACTTGGTACAACCAAGCCCAAAAGCCCAATTACAACCTTTAAGGCCCCATTTCCAAAATAAGCCCAAATTAATTAACTTATAAAATTCCAAATTCCACAATTAATTAACCTAAGTGTAATACACAATTAATTACCCAATTAATATTTCTAAAATATCAATTAGCCTAGTTAATCATGCACTTTAACAACACATAGTGTCCAACACATTTTTATCAAAATCAAACCCAATATCATGCTTCATTATTCTCGGCAATTAGGGGTTTTTCCAATCCGATTCGGTTTCAATCCAATTGAATCCACAATCATCATTTCCCAAATCAATTCAACTCATCCAATGAATCAAAAACAAAAAAAAACACAATGAATTTTATTTCTTTCTAAATTCGGCCGAGCCAACTTTTAAAGGGAAAATTGTTCCAAATCAAAATTCAATCCAATTGAACTTCAAAACAACATTACCCAATTATTTTAAGTCATCCAATGATCAAAAAACAAAAAAAAAAACACAATGAATTTTATTTCTTTCTAAATTCGGCCGAGCCAACTTTTAAAGGGAAAATTGTTCCAAATCAAAATTCAATCCAATGAACTTCAAAACAACATTACCCAATTATTTTAAGTCATCCAATGATCAAAAAACAAAAATACCAAGACATTAGGGCTTACAATTTTCGGCCATGCCCAAAAATTTGGGGAAAAATGGATCCAATCCAATTTCATGAAATTGATCATGCACAACTTTAATTAATCAACATACAAGCATACTTAATCAATCAATTTAACCAAATCATGCTTCAATTGATTTTACCCAATTTCAAACCCTAACTTTTTCATGCTTGATAAAAGCTCATATACCATTGTTGGTTTCTAGATTAGGTCCTAAGATCATGAAATCAAGTATGAAAAACGCATGAATACAACCAAAGGAGGTGCGGAAAAAACTCATATTGATCGGTTGGATGCTCCGAAGACAAAAAACGAACTGCCTCATCTTTCAAGCTCGGCAGTGGCTGCTCTTGGTCGTGGACTGCACGGCATGGGCTGGTTTGGCTCCTCCAAGATTCGGCCATTGATGACTCCATGGAAGCTCCAAGCTTCAAGCTCCAAAATGATTCCATGCTCATGTGTTAGTTTCCCTATCACCATAGTATAAACCCATGAGTGTGCTAGCACTTTGTTTTGCCACAAAACATCACACTTGCTTCTCTTTTGTGTTCGGTCGAACCAGAACAAGAAGAAGAAAATCAGCCCTAAGCCGTGAAGGAGAAGAGGAAAAAAATGGGGAAGACCGAAAAATGAGAGAGAGAAAAACAAAAAGAAAATGTATTATATATGTATTTATTTTATTTTCTAAAAACAAAACAAATACATAAATCACTTTCATTTATTAAAAGTCAAAAAGTAAAAAGCAATAATTGCTTTTCAACTACCACATCAATCACTCAAATCAAGTGACAAGTTGTCACATCACCCAAAGTGACATTTGATTTGACGCTTGATGTGATTTGTGATTTGATGCTCGATTTGACTTGCGTGCCGCACTCGAATTCGAAATACGAATGCGCTCGCAAATAATCCCGGGCTCGGGTTCGCTAATTCCAAATTAACGAATTTTCCGTTGCGTCGTAATTAAACGATTATGCCTAATTTTAATTCCGCGTCAAAATCCAATTTCGCATAATATATCAAATATATTATTTTATCGATTAATTCCAAATTAATCGTTATCTCTCTTTAATTAATATTTTATCCCAGATAAAATATCTCTGTAATTAATCCCAGATTAATTTTCTCTCTCTTCCAATTAATCCCAGATTAATTAAAGTGTGAGTTATACATCATCAGTGAATCTTCGGGAAGCGAGGTAGTAAATACGGTCGTCGGACTATCCAAACACGTAAGTACCTAGTACTACGTTTGTACCGATTTACAAGACAAGGTTGGCCTCTAGCAAAGCGCCATGCCTACCCAATTCTCCAGAAACATGCTTACAGGAATAAACGATCTATATCAAGCGTAGTATACCGTAGTATTGTGTATGTTGATCCAGTATCGGATGTTCACGTGCTAGGCCTGGGGCTGGAATTGTGTCTGCCCCGTACGAAGCACATATCGGATGTCTGGCAACTAGTGTCTATAATCGGATATACATGACCAAGTCATAATATCCCGATAGCTCGAGCATTTAAGAGAACGAGTTCCGTATCCTATGTGACCATCATCTCCATATGACTGGAATGATACTTCCGTTAACATCACACCCAACACACTATGATTCTCAATATACCCAGAATTGGCGTACACAGAACCTGTTAAAGCCCTGAACGACCTCAACCAAAGTATATTGATTGTCGCAAGCATTAGCGGTGCAAGTCTCAGGTTAAGACCAAATACACCTACCCTGATTGCAGACTCCCATAGACACATAGTCATACTACCAATGGGATTCCGCAGGGGTATATCCAGAGCGAAGCTGTTTCCCGTACCATCGGTAAAACACAACCTCCTATTACACTTGCATGAGTATCATATACCCAAATATATGAGAACTATGACGTTGTGCCCTCACAAACGCGCACAAGTGTAATACTAGTCTTTTACGTATTTATCGATGTCCAATATCGATAATACTCTGACTAGGGATATTTAATGATTTATCCTACGTGGACTGATACTGTCTCATATCATTCTCCGTCCAGGAACAAATCATAGGGACCTCTCATCATTTATATATCTAGGTGATCTAATCACAAATGATAAGAGTGCAATCTCCTTTGTCACATAGTTAATTTGTACAACAACACCGTGATATGTACAAATAGTGACGCTATGGGTCATAATTGTCCAACACCGGGTACGCACGTGTTCGGATAGTCCAACGACCGGATTTACTGACAATATATCCAGGGATCTCATGGGTCACTTCCCGAAGATTCACCGATGATGTATGACTCGAACAAAATTAATCTAGGATTAATTATAAGAGAGAGAGAGAAAATTATTCTAGGATTAATTGCGGAAAGATTTAATCTGGATAAAATTCTATTAGAAGAGAGAGAACGATTAATACAGAATTAATCGATAAAATAATATATTCGATATATTAAATGAAATTAGATTTCATAACGGAATTAAAATTAGATTTTAATTCGAGCGAATGAATTAATTTAGAATTAATTGACGAGCGACTTTAATAATAATTTTGCTAGACATAATTATTTAATTAAATTTGATTTAGTTACGTCGCAACGAAAAATTCATTTATTCGGAATTAACGAACCCGAGCCCGGAATGTGTTTGCGAGCCCACTCAGATTTTGAATTCAATTGGGGACCACAAGTCACATCACAAGTCACATCACTTATCTTCTCATCACTTTTTGGTGATGGAAGTTAGTGATGATTTGTTGGTGACTTACCAAACACTCAACTTGTGTAAAGTGATAGACTTTTACCTAAACTTGATTTTGGTATATGGTTTTTAGATTTTAGAAATAAAAAACAAGTTAACATTCATCACTCTCTTCTCTCTTCTCATTCATGCCACTCTCTCTCTCTTGGACTTGGCTTGGCCAAAACTCACAAAGAATAAAGAAGAAATTGTTGCAATTTTTCAAGTGCTAGCACACATCAAAGAATCATACTAAGGTGTTAGGGAAAATTTTCCCATTGAGCGTGGAATCAAAGATCAAAGCTTGGAGCTTATTCTTTCATACAAAGAGAAGCTTGGAGCACTTCACAATGAGTAAAAATTTTATTCTCTATACATCCATTCTAACAATCAAAGTGAGTATATTTCCGCTATACTTCTTTTCGTATTCACATGATTTCATGCTTAATTTGATCTTGGTTTGACATTAGAAACTCAACAATGGTATCATGAGCCTATTTTAATCATGAAATGAACTTAGGGTTTATAATCTTGATTTGGGTAATTTTGCTTGGAGCATGTTTTTGTCAAATCGATTGTTTGAGTATACTTAGATTATGATAACTTAGAGTTATGCATGATTAATTTTATGAAAAATTGATTAGATAATTTTTGCCCAAAATTTTGGCTTGGCCGAAAATATAAGAACCCTAAACTTATGGTGATTTTGATTTTTTAAACCATTAGATATGTTTAAAATGTTAGGATATATTGATTTGTGATTTAATTGGATTGAAATCAAAATTAATGAAAAAATCCCATCATTGCCGTGAGCTATGGAAGCATGTTGGAATTGATTTTGCTTCAATTTGTGTTGGACATAAGTTGATTAATTAAAACATGATTAATTATGTAAATTGGTATTTTGGAAATATTAATTTAAATAATTAATTATGGCTATACACTTTAATTAATTAAATTGTGAAATTTGGAATATTAGAATTTAATAATTAGGCTTAATTTGGAATTAGGCTAAAATTATTGTATTTGGGCCTAATGGGCTTGGTTGGGCCAAGTTGGTTTAGGACAATTGGATTGAATCCAAATTGGGCCTAAATCATTCCATTAAGTCCAAATATAATAAATGGGCCTTTAAATAATTAATTGGGCCTAATGGGCCAAAATTAATTTTGTGGCAAAGGATGATTTCTTATTGGGCTTTGGTTGCCAAAGTCCATGCCATAAGAAATTAATTGAAAGCCCATTAGACTTTAATTAAATTGACATTGGATGTTAATTGGGCTTTGAGACCCATTAATATTAGATTTAGAATCTAATTCGTAAAGGCGCATTAAAAGTGTAATTATTTAATTTGGAATTAAATATAGAATTAGTATTGAATACAAATTAAATTGGATTTAAAATTGTAGTTCGATATAATTCAAGAATTCATACTTTGAGTACTTATTCTTAAACGGGTTGGACTCGCTCAAATCAAATAGTTGTTTGAACATTGGATGATCACTTAATTCAAAGATTAATTAATTGAATTAGATTGATTGGATAACATGTTTTGTGTGAATACATGGATGTGTTGTATGAATAATGTATATCAGATGGATATTAGATGGGTGAGGGCAATTTTGGAAAATGTTGTAATAAATTTAGAATGTATTAAATTGGACCTGCGTGTCCAGCCTTTATCTCTCGATTCTTTGTAATTCTTTTCTCACCAATTCCCCTCAATGTAAATGAGGTTTCTTATTGTATTATGTAATTGGGTAGAAGTTAGAATAGTGCTAGCTGGGGAGAGGAAAATGAGTGATTTGTTCTAGGAACAATTTGTGAGATATCCATCAGCATATCATGATTAATTTATTTATCGCGCCTTATTATGCTTTTAGAATGCATGTTAAGGGTGTATGATGAGACCTAATCAAAGATAATTAATTGGTTGCCAATTACGGGAAAAACCCTCAATAAATATTAAGCGTTTTCCTTCCATTGGGTCTAAGATTGGCACTGGTTTGTTGGCCAAAGTCAAGACCTTTGTCCATCGCGGATGTGTTTGAATCATGAAGGCTTTGTTCCATATCGCATGTCTTGGGCAAGTTGTGATTTGTTGGCCAAAGTCAAGATCACTTCTTGTTCATCAACATGGATTACGAAGCTTTCCAAGGTCAATGGGTCCCGCTTAACTGGAATCATTAAGCTTGTTGTGCCAAAGCCAAGGCTTAGTTGATTCAGAGGAAAAGGTTAGGAAATATATTGGATATATTGGCATATATATTGTATATATGTTTCGGAGTTGGAGGTCCACCTATCGGATCTAGGAATTGGATGAGATCCAATTGATCTTAGAGATCTACCTAGTTAAATATCATACAACTTGTTGGCCAAAGTCAAGGTTGAATGTTATTTAACGGGATCCTAGCCCACTAGGAAACTAGGTTTCTCGAGTACTCAACAGAGGGTTAGAGGCTCGCTGAAAATTAGTGGGAGGCTAGTATTGAATTTGCAACTTCGTTTAAATACTTGCCAAATACGCGCTTGTCGGACACAGAAATCGACGACGCTGTTCCAGGCTCGTGGCCCGGTCAGTAGTACTGGGTAGCCCGCATGGGACTAAACCGGAGAATAAAAGAGTTGCCACCCAGCGTGAACTGGGAAATGATTTAAGGTCGCACTCACCCCTCGCAAGGGAAGACCTCAAACCGTTGAGTTCAGAATGGTCCCTTACTTATGCCACTTGTAATGAACGGATTTATGTGATAATATAATCGAGTCTACGCAACATACATACGTAAGAATAAACCTATATCTAAATTTGCATATATAAAAGTAAATTCTATATCTAAGTTTGCATGTATAAAAGTAAATCGACGCAACGACAAGCATACAATTTCATGAACATATTAAATTGATAAATACGGGAACGTAAATAAATAATAATTGTCTAAACATAAACAATATAACTAAACTCCTAATGCGAAATAAATAACTAAATCATGTATGGAAATAACGTGTTATTCTTAATGAACCATGGATAAACACAAAATTGGATAAAATGAAATATGTGCATTTCTCAAGTAGTACGTGGAGTTGTATCCCAAGTACAGACCGCACTACTGTCCATTCGGATTCGACTACGGAATTTACGTCTGGTTTTCATCCGATATACCACGAGAGATAGCACAAAATCATCATCCCATGGCCACAATATACATGAACCAACAATACTATGCGAAAGTGACACTAATAAATAAGAAAAAAAATGAACGACAATAAGTAAAAGGGTGCCCTCATGTCTTACCTGTTAAGTCACCTCTTGGAAGTGCGTTACGCGGCCGTCGGAAGGGTTAATACTCTGCAACTCCTCCGGTTCACTGGTTTATTTTTTCCTTTGTCGCCTTGCTATTTTGTGTTGCTGTTTCCTCTATTTTCGCTGTTGTTTTCTAGTCATTGTTTTGGTGACTGTTTTGCGGTTTTTGATGCGGTTTTTGGTGGACTGGTTTGCGGTTTTGAGTTCAGTTTTTGGAGGAATGGTTTGCGATTTTGAGTGCAGTTTTGTGGCTGTTTTGTGCGGTTTATGGTGCAGTTTTTGGGGCTGTTATTTGTGATTTATGGGGCAGTTTTTGCGGGTTCGAGGGTGCAATTTGTTTAGGGCAGTTTTTTGCGGGTTCAAGGGTGCAGTGCGTTGTGCGGGCAATTTGCAGGCAGTTTTTCGGGTTTGGGGAGGTTTCAATGGTGCAGTTTTTTCGATAATTTAAAGGGATTTTTAGGGATTTTATGCGGTATTTGGAGGGGATTTTAGGGCTGTTTCGGTGATGTATGGAGGCTTGTTTCAGGCTCAGATTTTCGGTGATGTTGAGGAATGTTTCAGGCTATGATTTTCGGTGATGAGAGAGATGTTTCACGGTTGTGATTTGCGACAATGGAGGATTGATTTGGTGATGCAGTTGGTGCGGTAATAGATGGGTATTCTCCTTGTGTTGGACGTGAATGTGCTCTCCCTCCCATAAGGTTTGGTTTATGCCTCCTTTTATAGAAGTGGGCTAGGGTTGTCCTTATACAGGTAGGAAATCGAGATTGTTTAATTATGGGGGAATATTTAATTAGTGTGTCATAGGAAAAAGATCCATTCAATTAGGAAAATGATTTGTTTTAGTTTAGGAAAAGGATTTATGGGATTTGATTTGATTTATTTAATTTAGCATGTGATTTAATTAAATTATGAAGGTGATTTATTTGGATTTTAACATGTGTTTAATGTGTTGGATATTTTTAGATGTGATTTAATAGGCTTGGGTGTGTGGTTGGTTCCTTGGTGGGCTTGGGCGTGTGGTTGGTGATGTGTGGGCTTGGTGCGGGTTGCAGGGGTTTTGGGCTGAGGAAAATTTTTAAAACAGAGATCCAACGAGCGAACTTGAGGCTAAGCAAACGAATTAAAGCCAACAAGGTACTGATTTTGGAACTTTCCCTTCCGATGTCTGTTTCTCGCGACTTCCGCAACTTAAAGGGTAGTGCCTCCATACGACGCTCGTCATCCGGTCTTATGCAAAAATGCAATGCCTACAGTCGCCCCCACTTTGATGGGACTTGTGCAGTGTGTGACAGTGACAATCCTATCAAAGTCGTGCATGCATTTTTACTTACCTGGCTCACCAGTTGTCACCTGACTTGCCTAATGCTTCGAACTGAGTTGATCTGGTGGTGAAGTGCGTCGACCCATAAGATTCATCCTTGCAAGATGTTACGATCTCTATGAATCACAACCGAAATGAACTGATGAGATGTGGACCCCTTCCGAACCTTGCCCCATTCCCGGAGCGTCATTCCCGGCATGTTAAACCTCATTCCCGAGGCATCACGGTTGTGATAGTTATGGTCCCCTTCCAAACCTTGCCCCATTTACCGGAGCACCATTAACGCATGCTAATGCTAAACTCATTCCCGAGGTGTCACGGTTGTGATAGTTTTGGTTTCCTTTCGAACCTTGCCCCATTCCCGGAGCGCCATTCCCGGCATGCTAAACCTCATTCCCGAGGCGTCGTGGTTGTGATAGTTGTGGTCTCATTCCGAACATGCCCCATTCCCAGGCGCCTTCCCGGCATTCTAAACCTCATTCCCGAGATGTCACAGTTGTGATAGTTATGGTCCCCTTCCGAACCTTGCTCCATTCCCGGAACGCCATTCCCGGCATGTTAAACCTCATTCCGAGGCTTACTGATTTGTGGGACTCGACCCATGCTCATTCCCGGAGTACCATTCCCGGCATTGTTGATGATGTGGGCCTCGACCCACGCTTCATTCCCGGAGTGCCATTCCCGACATTGTTGATGATGTGGCCTCGACCCATGCTCCTTCCCGGAGCGCCATTCCGGCATTGCTGATGATGTGGGCCTCGACCAATGCTCCATTGCCGGAGTGCCATTCCCGGCATTACTGATGATGTGGGCCTCGACCCATGCTCCATTCCCGGAGCACCATTCCCGGTATTGCTGATGATATGGGCCTCAACCTATGCTCTATTCTCGGAGTGCCATTCCCGGCATTATAATGTGATGGTCCATTCCCGAACCGTGCTGTATGAGAAAAAGGGTAGACTAGTCGCCCCCTGTCTTAGATAATTTTTCCGTTCTTCATTGCTTTCATTAGGTTAAAGTAGATCTCTTGATGTGACGCTGTATACCAACATACTATACCGCCTTTTGCGAGATAATCCTGATAGTTACACATATTTCCGTCCTCAAATGACGCCTAGTGTCGAAACCAAGGAACCTTCAAAATACTTGATACAACTCAAATATGACCGTCTGAGTAAATGATCTGAATTAGACTCCAAGTATGTGTGCGCTAAGGCTCTTTCATAGCTTAATCCTTAAGTAAGCCAACTCGATGATTTTGTCTCGAAGAATGGGATCAATGGGTCTAACCAACCTAAATGTCTTGATCATGCTCTGCAATTACTTCCTCATACTCAATATGATATGGTTTTCTTCTTCTTTTCTTTCGTCTCTTCATTTTGCTCTTTTTTTTCAACACACCTACCCTTTAAGGTAGCATTTCTCCTCATGGTGGTCCTAATACTCGCCCATGGGTAGCTTCACTCTTACCGGTTATAGGTGGTTTACTTTTTCTTCTTCATAGACTTTTATTTTGTTTCCAACCATATCACATATCGTAACACAAGTAAATCAGGATAGACATCTAAGCGAACTGTCATTCACTGATCCGCTATCTCTTCAACTAGTCATCTTGTCGACTACTCAGGCTTCTACTGCTAAGATCCTGTAATAAGTGCCCGCGAGTCTAGCCGAGATCAAAACACTCAAAATACCGGATCAGAGCACATCTCGCACTTATCGTTTCCAAGGTTTCACCCTACAGAAAACAATATCATCACCGGACATATGCCTAACCATCAAGGACTTCTCTCTCTCTCTCTATTTTTTCTTTTTTTTTCACTCCACTGGAATTCTTCCTTTCATCTGCTGATAATGCGGGCCTCGCCCCCTGGGATTCTTTCCCAAAACTGATACTGATGTAGGCCTCAACCTTGGGATTCCTTCCCGAAACTGATACTGACGTGGGCCTCAACTGATGAGTGATAAATGTATCACTTTTCCCACTCATTTAACTTAATATTTGTAAAGTTTCTGATGTTTGTGAATATTTTGATTTGTGTTTTGTGTTATTTTGTAGATAAATAAAGTTCAGGACATTCTGGAGGTGATTTGAAGCAAAACTGTGAAATTTGGTGAAATTTGGCAAAAAGGGTATTTTGGTAATTTGACGTCCCGACACAAATTTTGGTAATTTTGGACATCCCGACACCGAGGGTATATTTTAGTAATTTAACCACCATGCCACGTGTCAAATATTCAACGAGCCGTCATTTTTAGCACACCATGCCACGTGTCGAAAATTCAGCGATCCAAAAAAAATAATAATAAAAAAATAAAATCAGAAAAATAATAAAATAAAAAAATTAGATTTTTTTGCCTATAAATAGATTTCGAATTTTTAGTTTCAAATGTACCTCTTCCTCTGAAATCCTTATAAATAAAATAGAGTTCTTCTTTTCTTCTTTATTCAGTTTTATTACGCTTGTGTAGTAGTAATTCTATCCATCCATGAGGGGGTAACCTCTTCATGCTGAGGTAATAAGGTAATTTTTTACTATTGCTTTTTAGATTAATCTCCCTTAAAATATGATATATAAACTATTTAAAATCAGATTAATAAAGGATACCGCCATTCCGGACGGTTGGTTATTTAATTTAATCTGGTTAACCTGACTTAATGAGGATACCGCCACACTGGACGGTTGGTTTAAGTTTATATTTTGTTCCGCCTTATGGCTGGTATTATTGAATTTGACTTAATCAGGATACCGCCATTCTGGACGGTTGGTTTAAAATATCACAAGTTAATATATTATTATTTTATGGAGATATCTAAATCGTATATAGTAGAAGTTATTTCCTTTTACCTTAGCATTTCATTTATTTATTTTAATTACTTTCTGCAATTTCATTTTTTGTCTTTTAAGTTTATATCAGCACTCATATCCAAATACGGAGTTACTCACAAAGTTGCCACTGCTTACCATCCACAGTCAAATGGACAGGTTGAGGTTTCAAACAGGGAGATCAAAAGAATCCTAGAAATGACCGTTGGATCAACAAGGAGGGACTGGTCAACAAAAATAGATGATGCATTATAGGCCTACGGACAGCTTACAAGACACCCATGGTATGTCCCCATATCAATTGGTGTTTGGAAAGCGTGCCATCTACCAGTTGAGCTTGAGCACAAGGCGTACTGGGCACTGAAGAAGTTGAATTTTGATTCACAAGCTGCATGAGAGAAAAGACTTCACCAACTTAACAAATTGGAGGAATTTCGTCTACAGGCTTATGAGAACGCCAAATTGTACAAGGAAAAGACCAAAAAATGGCATGACCGAAAAATAGTGCACAGACAGTTGGAACCAAGGCAACATGTGTTATTGTACAATTCGAGATTGAAACTTTTCCCTGGAAAGTTGAAATCTAGGTGGTCAGGTCCATTTGTGATCACTCAGGTTTTACCATATGGAGCTGTTGAGTTACTAGATCCCAATACCAACAACACATTCAAGGTTAACAGTCAGCGTGTCAAGCACTATTGGGGAGAATCATTTGAGCGACAAAAAGAAAGTGTCACACTTTCAGATCCAGCCTAACGTTCAAGAAGTCACGTCTAGCTGACGACTTTAAACTTAGCGCTCGCAGGGAGGCAACCCATGCAATTTTTGTATATATTGTGATTTGGAGTGATTTAATTTTGTGTGTTTAGTTTTTGCAGATTACGACATTTCAAGATGGAAGAAGCTCTCGCAAATATCACAAGCAATTTCCTCTCTCCCTCAAAAATCTCTGATAAAAGTATACAAAACTCGCTTGGAACGGATGAGGTTACTAAATCCATGGTGTTCCTAATGATATTCGTTGGGTAATTGAAGCACGAGTCCGATTGGCATGTGAGTCTTCTGACTCTTTTATTTCACATCTGCCTGGTTTTGGAAGAAGCACTTATGCAAAGAAACGAAGAGCTAAGCAAATGGGTGTTTGTTACAAATTGCACGATGGAATTGCAATACTCGTTGTCGTTCTTTTATGAATGGTGTCTGATAATCGCGAAGACAAAATTAAATTCATTAGGGATGGCTTGAGTAAGGAGTCTTTAGATGATATATCTTCGACTCTGAGACGCATCCCAGTGGATATGTTCATATAGCCATTCACAAATTACATACACAATTTCAAAAAGATAGACAACTGTTAAGTCTCGGGAATCTGACTCAAAAAGACCCTGTTTGCCAATTATAAGAAAATTGGATGGAAAGCTTGTCCTGACGCATAGACGTTAATCAAGCTGTAAATCTTGTACATATTATATCTCTTGTCTTTTCCTAATAATTGTGATTTGTTTTGTTGTTTTCTTTTATTTTCTCCGACAGGATCCAGATCTTGTTGACTATCACGATCTATTTTACTATTTTGCTACTAATCGTCCTTTGGAAGATACTGTGCTATTTTTACTCACCCTTTTCAGGTATTATAAATTCAACTCATCATTGCACTTTTGAAGACATCCAGAGTAAAAAAAAATGGAATCCACTTCAAGAAGACGAGTTGAAAACATTTGTGTGTTTTGCGGTAGCACTGTTGGTACTAAACCACAATACATAGAAGCAGCACAGGAATTGGGTCGAGTCTTAGCTGCAAGAAATATGCACTTAATATATGGCGGAGGTAATCTTGGACTAATGGGGATTGTTTCAAAGGCCGCACATGAAGGAGGCAGTCACGTTTTGGGAATCATCCAAAAACCCTTGGCAGAGGCAAATCTTATTGAACCATCAAACGGAGAGGAACTGATCGTACTAGGTATGTCTGAACGACTAGTGGAAATGATTAACGTGCTGATGCTTTTATTGCTTTGCCAGGTGGCTTGGGCACATTGGAGGAAATTTTTATTGTACTATCTTGGGCGAACCTGAACATACACCAGAAACCAATTGGGCTGTACAACGTTGATGGGTTTTATGATTTTCTTTGTGTGTTTCTTGATGATGCTCGGAGAAATGGGTTCATATCAAAACCTTTAAAAGAACTCATATTTACTGCTAGAACTGCTCCAGATCTAATTGACCAACTCATAGCCTATGAACCAAAGTTGACCCTATCATTTCAAAGATAAATTGGTCCGAGGATGATCGTGGTAAGAGACGTCGGATTAATCTGGATCTTAACCTTTAATTTCCTGTAGATTTTCAGCTAACCAGGTATTATTTTCTAAACTCTTCTTCTACTGTTTAAGACATTGGGGACAATGTCTCATTTAGGTTTGGGGAGGAAATTAGTTGATTAATATCTTATTTTTTTTTTAGTGTATTGTTTTTGTTTTTGTTCCAAATTTTTTCGAAAATACAAAAAATTGAAAATTTTTCAAAAATTACAAAAATATTTTGTGTTTTTTTGTGTGTTTTGTTTTGACTATAAAGGTGAAATTGGTAAGAGATAACCGAGTAAGGAGTTTCCACTCCTGAGACGTATCTCCAACCTATTTTCGAAACAAGTTAATTTTTGTTTATTTCATTTTGAATTATTTAATTTGTAAATTCTCCTTGACACTGACTAAAATGGATCTTCTTATGCTCAGTTGGCAGGTATTATCAACATACATGGAAACATACGGACATGAGCTAAAATTGAAAAGTTTGTAATATTCAGTGCTTTAGTTTAATTGGAGGAAGCATCTTAAAAGAGTGATGGAGTAAAAAAAAAAAGATCCGAGTTATTAAGTTCGTAGGGGTGTTTAACACCTAGTGCCCTAAAGCCAACTGGTTTGGGAGTCACTAGCCCAAGCTCGTTACATGGATCAAAGATGTTGCAAAAATATATATATTTGAAGTCTGAGTAATTAAGTCCGTAGGGGTGTCTTAACACCTGGTGCCCTAAAGCCAACGGGTTTGGGAGCCACCGACCTAACACTCGTTACATAGATGGAAGATATTGTATATAAATAAAAAATATAAAAAAAAAATCAAAGAAAAAAATCAGAAAAATGAGAAAAAATTATTCATTGCCCCAAAAAGGTGTGAAATCTGATAGAACTTTAGGAGGACAAAAATATTACTCTCTTATCAACTGCACTTATGACTGCTGTGGGCAAAAATGAGTTGATTAATATTATGTTGGCTGTGTTTATGAAGAATGGTAAAAATGATCGGAGAATTTACTTATTTGGTAATTTAGAATGAAACAAAACAACTAGTAACTTGGAGTAGAAGTTCACCTGATTAGTCACTAACTTCTTTATTCTCTTTTCACTTGTCTTTTTGCTTTTGTGTGCATTAGTTTTAATACCTTTTTACTTTTGTAAAATGTTGTGTGGGTATCATTGATGTAAACCCTCACGAGACTACAACTCGTCCACTAGGGACACCTAGGGGTTTAAAGGCTTGTTGCATATGCTAAATGCAACCGTGATCCCTACGAAAGTGGCTTAGTTAATTTATTTATGTTATTTTATGTTTTGCTCGAGGACTAGCAAAATGTTAGGTTTGGGGGTGTGATGAGTGATAAATCTATCACTATTTCCCACTCATTTAACCTAATATATTGTATAGTTTCTTGAGTTATGTGAATATTTTGATGCGTTTTGTGTTATTTTGTAGATAAATAAAGTTTCAGGACATTCGGAGGTGATTTGGAGCAAACAGGGAAAAATTGGCAAAAGGGCATTTCGGTAAATTGTCCGCGTCGCGACGCCCAGTCATCAGCGTCGCGACGCCTAACTTGCACCAGATCTGCTAACGTGCGTCGGGTCAACGAGTCAGAATTTGAGAGTTTGACTTTGCTAAAATGCGCCGTGACACGTGTCATCATCAAAGCCGAGATGCTAACGTGCACCGTGCCATGTGTCATCATCCTACGGTGCCGACACTCTCAATTGCCACGTGTCATCCATGTCATCACCACGTCATCGGTCAACGAGTCAACTATGCCACGCGTTATGCCACGTCATCGTCCACATCAGATGGTCAACCGAGTCAACATGCCACGTCAGCATCAGCCAATCATGCCGTGACACGTGTCGCAATCCTACGGTGCCGACAATTGATCTCAGCCGCCTTGCCACGTCAGCGCCACGTCATCATAATATTGAGCTCTTAGCCGCCACGCCACGTGTCGCCTTATCCTCTTAGCCGCCTCGCAACGTGTCAAGCCCTCAGCGTGCCACGCATCACTGGTCCAGCGTAGCGACGCCAAAGGCCTTGGCGTCGCGACTCTGGAAGCTTACCCGCGCTTAAATTGAGCTCGAGATTTCAGAATTTGTTGTACCATTCTCTCCCTTTTTTTATGTATATAGGGAGTTCTTCTCTCTCTAAGTTTCGTTTTCATTTTTAGTTTTTACTTTTGTAATAATTTTAATTACTTTTTGTAATAATAGTAATTTACTTTCTTTACTTTTTTAGTTTTTACTATTCACATGAGGAGGTAACTTCCCCAGCTAGGGTGAAAGGTAATTATTTTACTATTGCTATTTAGATTAATCTCCCTTAAAAATAATATATTCACTATTTAAAACCTGACTAATCAAGGATACCGCTATATTGGTCGGTTGGTAATTTAATTTTAATATGGTTTAAACCTGACTAATCAAGGATACCGCCAGATTGGTCGGTTGGTAATTTAATTTTGGTTCCGCCTTTATGGCTGGTTTATGGTCAAATATTACCGTCTTTTATGGCTGGTTGGACTTAATTTGACTTAATCAAGGATACCGCCAGATTGGTCGGTTGGTAATATTATCACAAGTTTATATATTATTTTATGGGAGATATCTAAATTAGTACTAGTAAAAGTAATTCCTTTTACCTTAGTATTTATTTTATTGTAATTTACCTTCAGTATTTACTTTACCACAATTACTTTTCAGCATTTTATGTCTTTTATTTTACCAGCCCTAGTTATGTGTTGTAACTAAATAAGTTATCTGGGGTTGTGATGACTTTTAAATATCACCGGTTTATAAGGGGTTAAATTAAAGTTTGAGTAATATAGATTTATTTATTGAGTCTTAATCTTAATGCTTTTTAATTAACTGGCCATTAATAAAATTGATTAGGTAAACTTAAAATGAACTAGACTTAGGGATTTTAAGTTTAATACCTCAGACTCAATAGCCCACGATCTTCCTTGAGGATAGATAACCCTTTAATAGATTTCCTTACAGGATAGGAATATACCTGTCGGGCGGGGGTAGCCATAATTGGAACTTAATCTTAATAAATCTAGGTAATTTGGTTGACATAGACATATGGTTCAATTGGATTATACTAGGTATTTGTAATTGACCATCAGAAGAGGCTTTTACATAATTTAGTGTTCCAGGTTAATAAATCAATATTTTACCCAACTATAAGTTTACCACTTCATCTTTAAAATGATATTAAAAGAAATTACAACCCTAGATAGTTTTTAATATTGAATTTTCTTAAAATCTACTTTCGAACAATTTTATTTACTTGTCTTTAAATTTAGAATCGTCGCCATTTCAAATCAATTAAACAACCTGTTAGATACTAGTAATCATTTGACCTCATAAAATTAATAGCTTAGGTATTAAGTCCTCGTGGGATCGATACTTTTTATACTACTTGAACGATACGTACGCTTGCGTTATACGTGTGTGTTTACGCCGATCACACGGTTAGACCATGGTGGAAAATACTTAAGCAATAAGTTTCTCGAATGCTTGAAAGAGTATAGTATTCTTTCAAAGAGGACTCCTCCCGGACACGTCAATTTGACAGTATGTCCGAATAGAGAAGCCAAATTTTGTTGGACATGATAAGGTTAATCATGAGTCGCTTTGAGCTACCATTTTCCTTCTAGGGATACACATTAAATAGTGCAATACTTATTTTGAATAAGGTTCCACAAAAATCTGTTAGACAGACTTCATATTAGATGTGAACAGGAAAGAAACCAGGTTTTCTCATTCCTGATGATTTGGGAATGCTAGGCATATGTTTGGATGATACCAAACTAAAACCCAAACCGGATAAGTGCCTAACTTGTAGGTTATCCTAGGGAAACCAAAGTATAGTACTTATACAACTCACAAGAGAACAATTTAATTGTTGCTCTCCATGCGGTTTTCCTAAGAGGAATACCTATATGTAGTGGTAAGTGGGAGGATAGTAAGACTCGATGAAAATCAGAGTAATACTGTTCAAGGCACCGATTCCTTAATGGAACACAAACAGTTAATCTGGGATGGAACTGTACCAATAATCTTCGAATACACAAGAACCGCGTAGATCAGAGAGAGTCAGAAAACAACCTGGGAGGTATGGGTTTCTGATATCACCTCATAAAGATTTCAATCTTCTTGAGGAAAACAAATCGACTACGTATGAGGAAGTGATACAAGGTATCGACTCCCTTTTATGACAAAGTGTCATGAAATCCGAAATGGATTCCATGTATATCAACCAAGTTTGGATACTGGTTGATGTACCAGAAGGCATTGTGCCTATTGGTACTATATTAGTCTTCAAGGAAGACATACATGGATGACAACATATAAAAGTACAAAGCTAGGCTTGTAGCCAAAGGGTATTGTCATCAACATGGTGTTGATTACGACGAAGCCTTTTACCCGTTGCCATGGTTAAATCCATCTGGAAAATGTTTGCGTAAGCCGCATGTTTCATTTATGAAATATGACAGCTTAGCGTCAAAATCGCTTTCCTTAAACGGAAACCTTTTGGAGGATGTTTATCAACATCCTGACGGTTTTGTCGTACTATAACAAGCAAACAAGATTTGCATGTCAAGTCAATCCGAGATTGAGGCAAGCATTGCGTTCTTGGAACTAGCGTTTTAATGTAATCATAATGGTATATGATTTAATTCAAAACGAAAATGATTCTTGTGTATATAAGGAGGTTAGTGGGAGCACACTGACAGTGATTGTCCTAAATAATGATGATATATTATTTCTTGGAAATGACATTCCCATATTTCAATCGGTGAAAGCTTGGCTTTCATGAAAATTCTTCGTAAACTACTTGGGAGAAACAACCTTTATTCTAGGAATAAGGATCTACTGGGATAGATCTGAAAGTTATTGATATTCTCTGGGTACTCGTACATTGAAAGATATGCACGCAACCTAGTGTCTCATATGATTTGAGTATATGGAGTCACAATCAAGCCAATCCAAGTGATAGTCACTGGATTGATGTTAAGAACATCTTTAAGTATCTTAGAAGAACTAAAGATGTATTCTTAAGCTATGGAGAAAGAGAACTTGAAGTGACTGGGTTCACTGCTGCAAGTTTCCAAACAGATAAAAATGATTATAAGTCGTAATAAGAGTACTATATAGTTAGAATAACGGAACAGTGAGCTGGAAATCTTCCAAACAAGATACTGTTGCCGAATAAACAACAAAAGCGGAATTTTGATGCAGCTGAGGCCGCAATAGAAGCGATTCGGATCTATAATAATCCTAATCAGATTAGGTATAGTTCTCTTAGCAGTTGAGCTAGGCTTCAGTATAGGCTCAATAATTAATGGTCTCATCGACGATACAAGTATGTACTTTAACTATTCATCTGATTCGTCGGATCATACATCGTGGCGATGTGATGATCGAATAAATCGCATCAGATGATAATCTTTAAATCCGCTGACGAAAGATGTTTCTCAGCAGAAATTTGAGCGACCCGTACATAGTTCAAGTGTAGGACACTTGAGTGATTGGCTATAGGCCAAGTGGGAGATTGTTGGACAAATATGACCCATAGCATCACTATTTGTATAAAACATGGTGTTGTTGTACAAATTAACTATGTGACAAAGGAAATTACTCTTTTATCACTTGTAATTGGATTACCAAGATACATAAGTGATAAAAGTCCTTATGATTAGTTCCAGATTGAGATGATATGAGATAGTATCAATCCACGAAGGTTTAATCATTAAATATCCCTAGTCGTAGTATTATCGAGACTAGACATCGATAATGCGGAATAGACTAGTATTGCACTTGTGCGTGTTATGGGAGCATAACAACATAGTTCTCATATATTTGGGTATTGGATACTCATGCAAGGGTAATAGGAGGTCGTGTTTTACCGATGGTACGGAAAACAGCTTCGCTCTGGATAGACCCCTCGGAATCTCATTGGTAGTATGACTATGTGTCTATGGGAGTCCGAATCAGGGTAGGTGTATTTGGTCTTAACCTGAGACTTGCACCGCTAATACTTGCGACAATCAATATACTTTGGTTTTGGTCGTCCAGGGCTTTAACAGGTTCTGTGTACGCCTCTTCTGGGTATATTGAGAATCGTAGTGTATTGGGTGTGATGTCAAGATGGAAGTATCACTTCAGTCATAGTGGAGATGATGATCACGCAGGATACGGAACTGTTACTCTTTTATGCTGTAACTATCGGGATAATATGACTAGGTCATAATTATCCGATTATAGAGACTAGTTGCCAGAGATCCGATATGTGCTTCGTACGAGGCAGACACAATTCCAGCCACAGGCTTAGCATGTGACATCCGATACTGGATCGCAATACGCAATACTACGTATACTACGCCTGATATAGATCATATATTCCAGTAAGAATATTTCTGGAGAATTGGGTAAGCACGGTGCTTTACTAGAAGCCAAGCATATCTTGTAAATCGGTAAAAACGTAGTACTAGGTACGTACGTGTTCGGATAGTCCGACGACCGGATTTACTGCCAACATATCCATGGATCTCATGGGTCGCTTCCCGAAGATTCACCGATGACGTATGACTCGCACATTATTAATCTGGGATTAATTAGATGAGAGAGAAAATTAATCTAGGATTAATTACGGAGATATTTTATCTGGGATAAAATATTATTTAAAGAGATAGAACGATTAATTTGGAATTAATCAGATAAAATAATATATTTGATATTTTAAACGAAATTAGATTTCGACGCGGAATTAAAATTAGATTTTAATTCGGGCGAACGAGTTAATTTAGAATTAATTCGTTAGCGACGTGAATAGTAATTTTGCTAGGTATAATTATTTAATTAAATTTGATTTAATTACGTCGCAACGGAAAATTCGTTAATTCAGAATTAGCGAACCCGAGTCCGGAATGTGTTTTGCGGGCCCACTCAGATTTTGAATTAAAATGGGGGCCCACACAAGTCACATCATCTAGTCAACTTTATCAACTTTTGGTTTATAGAAGTTGGTAGAATCTTGATGGCTTGTAAAACACTTTAGCTTGATTTGTGAAAGACTTTTACCAACTTTGATGATTTGGTATATGTCTTTGATTTTTTGAAAATAAAAAACAAGTCAATACAACACATCTTCTCTCCCTCTCTTCTCCTACATTCGGCAAAGGGGGCCATTTTTCCTCTCTTGTAACCATGAGTCTAGGGCTCATTTTCTTCATGATTTTGTTGCAAAATCTCAAGAGCTAGCACTCAAAGCGGTCTTACGAAGGTGATAAGGAAACCTATTCATGAGCATGGAATCCACACCCAAAGCTTGGAGCTTGAAGATCTTCCATGGAGCACAAAAAGAAGGCTAGGCCGAATTCTTGGAGAGGATTTTTGTTCTTCAAAGCTTCTCACATCCGATCAAAGTGAGTATTTCCGCAACTTATTTTGATGTATTCGCACTTATTTCTTGCTTAATTAGACTTGGCAAACCTAGAAAACCCAACAATGCAATGGTCTAAAAATCAAAAACACCATGAGCTACAAGGTTCATTATATTCGGCCATGCTAAGGTAATTTGGGAAAAATTATCTAATCAATTTTTCTTGAAATTAATCATGCATAACTCTAAGTTATCATAATCTAAGCATGACCAAACTTTCAATTTGAAGAAATCATGCATAAATCATAAAAGCCCCAAATTAAAGTCTATGAACCTTAATCCATTTCATGTTTAATTTGGCTCATGATGCTATTGTTGGGTTCTCCTAGAACATGCCAAGGATCTATTAAGCAAAAATAATTGTGTGAATAATCAACGTAGTTTTGCGGAATAACTTACATTGATCGGTTTCTTGGATGTAGGAAAGTTCAAAACTTTGAATCCTTTGAAGTAGTATGTTGAGCTCCAAGCTTTTATCTTTGAATTCCAAACTCAATGGAAAACTTTCCCTAACACCTTTGTAGACTCTTTAGTAGTGCTAGCTTAAGGAAATTTTGAAACAAAATTTCTTGGAGAAGAGAAGCAACTCTTGGCTTTGGAAAGAAATGAGAGGAGAGAATTTTTGATGATGTTGTGTAATTGATTTCTAAAATCAATAATACCATATACCAAATCAAAGTTGGTATTAGTCATTCACAAATCAAATAAAATAATGTTGTGTGTTTTACAAGCAAACAACTACTAACAACTTCCATCAACCAAAAGGTGATGAGATTTACTAGTTATGTGACTTGTTGTGGGCCCCACTTTAATTCAAAATCCGAGATGGCCCACAAAACACATATCGGGCTCGGGTTCGTTAATTTCAAATTAACAAATTTTCCGTTACGACTTAATTAAATCAAAATTGATTAAATAATAATACCTCGCAAAATTATTACGAAAGTCGCTCGCGAATTAATTCTAAATTAATTCGTTCGCTCGAATTAAAATCCAATTTTAATTCCTCTTTGAAATCTAATTTCAATTAATATATCGAATATATTATTTAATCGATTAATCCCAAATTAATCATTCTCTTTCTACTATTTGAATTTTATCCCAGATAAATTCTCGCTGCAATTAATCCTAGATTAATTTTCTCTCTCTTATAATTAATCCTATATTAATTATGTTCGAGTTATACGTCATCGGTGAATCTTCGGGAAGCGACCCATGAGATCTTTGGATATGTTGGCAGTAAATTCGATCGTCGGACTATCCGAACACGTGCGTACCCGGTACCACGTTCTTACCGATTTACAAGACATGGTTGGCTTCTAGCATAGCATCGTGCCTACCCAATTCTCCAGAAATTTTCTTTAATGAATATATAATCTATATCAGGTGTAGTATACTAAGTATTGCGTATTACGATCTAGTATCAGATGTCACATGCTAGGCATGAGGCTGGAATAATGTATGCCTCGTACGAAGCATATATTGGATCACTAGCAACTAGTCTCTTTAATCGGATAATCATGACCTCGTTATATTATCCTGATGGTTGCACCACATTAGAATACCAATTCTGTATCCCTGCGTGATCATCATCTCCATATGACTGAAGTGATACTTCCATCTTGACATCACACCCAATACATTACGATTCTCAATAAACCTAGAAGAGGCGTACACAGAACCTGTTAAAGCCCCAGACGACCAAAACCAAAGCGTACTGATTGTCACAAGTATTAGCGATGCAAGTCTCAAGTTAAGACCAAATACACCCACCCTGATTCGGATTCGCGTAGACACATAGTCATACTACCAATGAGATTCTGAGGGGTCTATCGAGAGCGAAGCTGTTTCCGTACCATCGGTAAACACAACCTCCTATCACACTTGCATAAGTATCCAATACTTAAATATATGATAACTATGTTGTTACGCTTCCATAACACGCATAAGTGCAACACTAGTCTATTCTGCATTATCGATGTCCAATCTCGATAATACTACGACTATGGATATTTAATGATTAAACCTTTGTGGATTGATACCGTCTCATATCTTATTAATCCATAACTAATCATAATGACTTTTATCATTTATATATTCAAGTAATCTAATTACAAAATGATAAAATAGCAATTTCCATTGTCACATAGTTAATTTGTACAAAAACCACAATGTCTTTTACAAATAGTGATGCTATGAGTCACAATTGTCCAACACGTCCAGGACTAATCGACTGAGGATCATCCCATATATTTATTTTCCATCAACATGGTATGGCCTTTGACAGGTCCAAGCAACATCAATGTCCATGTACGCTTACATGCTTTAAACATACCACAGACGACTTACTCGTCGAAATACTCTCCAAGCCAATGACTATTTGACTTAGAGAGTATGAGACAAATTATAAGAGCAAAATTCTGGCCAAAGGCATAATTATCTTTTCACTCCAGGCCATATGTCAGATAGAGCCCAAATTTCTTGGAATAGTATCGGACCCAAAGTCGATAAACTAAACTTTTCTTATTTCGGGCCCAAACAGCCCATTGGTTCTCCAAACAGATCCCCCACTAAAAAATATCTCTTCATACTTAATTATTCTTAGCATAGTTAGTCGATTCAGTACCGAAAGCGAATTATTTAACATGTTAGTGGGGCCCACCGTCATAAATGCAGCTCCTATTTTAACTTATAGACTATTCCTTAGCCTATAAAATGATGCAAAACTCAGAGTTACATTCATTCAAGCTTAAGTATTCTTACTTGAGCTCTCAAAGCATTCCACCCTCCAAACATCGGTCCACTGCCCTCATGGCAGTCCACGGAGGTCAAAGTAGTCTCAGACCTTGCTCTCACCTTATATACCGCTCGTTTTCACTATTGACTTGAGCATTTGAGTGCCTATGGCACCCACCACACCAGTGGGTAGAAACTCCCCGCTCACTCTACCTTTACTTTGCAGGATCGCTAGTGCCATATCATACAAATTCTTGATTGTGGACCAAAGGCAAAATCTAGCGTCTACATTTACAACCCTGAATGTTTTTCTCTCATTGGTTGCAACTTATTATCTTTAATTTCCCCTCTTAGTTTTAATTTAAGTTTTATTAAAATCTCAATTAAATCACATTTAGATAACCATAGTTAGGTACTCTTAATAAATAATATAGTAGATAATATGTCCATATAGGTTCGACATCCGACTCATTAGACACGATATTACTTGAGTGATACGTATACTTACTTTTCGTGTGAAAATCGTGATCAGTTAGGAAAAGAATGAAGTTTTATTTTGAAATAAATTAAGGATATTTTAGACAATTAAATTATTTTAAAAAATCTCAAACCTCTATTACTAAAAGTGAGTTTTTGTTAATAGAGATAAAATATATTTCGTAATTCCAATAAGCTATACTCAAAATGTAATGAAAAAAAATAATTTGAAAAGAGTTTTTAAAAATAAAATAAAAAATAAAAAATTCTAAACTCTTCAAAAAATTATACCAAACAAACACTTGTGTATTAATTATGGTGAATAACTTATGTTAATAAAACATATATGTATGTGACATCTTCAAACCTCCCTTGAGGTTTGATGATAATGAATTTAGATATAGTATTGAGTTAAAGTGTTAATTTTTTTTTTTAAAAAAAAAAAATTGCCACACATATGTTTATAAAATAGACCGCTAAAATTTAATTACATATAAAATTTTATTCAAAAATTATCGATCATAATTTATAAAAATTTAAATTCAAATTCAACTCAACACCAAATCTAAATTGGATTATAATTACACTTTTACCTTCAATTTTGAAATTCAATATCATTTTTTTTTTGTACTTAATTTTTTCTATAACATTCGTCAATAATATATCCAATTTTTTTATAAATTTTTATAAAACCACTATCAATTAATATTGAATCAAAAGTCATCAATTTGGACAAACACAACCAGTCTTCTATGATCAGTACGTCTATCATTTTTCCAACTTTTGATACTGATAATCTCCAAGTGCACTACACACATGACACACCATTATAAGATATCACTGCGTGTGGACATAACTAATCTCCCGTCTCCTTCAGCTTCGAGCCTCTCTCTTTCTCTCTCTTCTTCTTCTTCTTTCTGCAACAAAGAAAAAGCCAAAAACAGCCATGGCCTTCGTAGGAACTGCTACACATATTCTAGTGTTTCCATTCCCAGCACAAGGCCACATGATACCACTTCTAGATCTAACCCACAAACTAGCCAGACGCGGCCTCACGATAACAATCGTAGTCACCCCTAAAAATCTTCCTCTGCTACACCCACTCCTCTCCGCTAACCCATCAATCGAAACTCTAGTCCTTCCTCTCCCCGGCCACCCCTCTATCCCTCACGGTGTTGAAAACGCAAAAGACTTGCCGGCAACTGTAAACTGCTTTCTCGCTCTGATGCGTGCCTTAAGTGAACTCCATGATCCTCTGTCCAGTTGGTTCAAGAATCATCCTTCACCGCCGGTGGCCATTATCTCTGATATGTTCTTGGGCTGGACTCAGAAACTAGCCTGTCAGCTTGGTATCCGTCGGATTCTGTTCTCGCCGTCGGGGGCTATGGCTTTGGCCGTCATATTTTCTTTATGGACTCACATGCCCAAGAAAAATAACACTGATGATCCATCGGAAGTTATTACGTGTCCTAAAGTTCCGAATTCTCCAAAATACCCTTGGTGGCAACTGTCTCCGATGTATCGGTTTTATGTTGAAGGAGGCCCAGATTCGGAATTTATTAAAGATTTGTTCTGTGACAATCTTGTGAGTTGGGGACTCGTTATTAACTCGTTTAGCCAGCTCGAACGAGTTTACTTGGATCACTTAGCTCGGCAGATCGGCGGAGATAGGGTTTGGTCTGTGGGCCCGTTACTCCCTGAGGGTGGTGATTTACTATTGGGCAGCGAAAGGGGTGGGTCCAGTTCTGTTTCGGTGGATGACGTGTCATCGTGGCTTGACACGTGTGAAGATCAGACGGTGGTCTACGTTTGCTTTGGGAGTCTACTCGTGCTGACCAATCGTCAGATGGAGGCGGTGGCGAAGGGATTGGAGAAAAGTCAAGTTCGTTTTATATGGTCTGTGAAGAAGCCAACGGGCGGACACGTGGAGGGAGAATACGGCGAGATTCCATCTGGGTTTGAAGATCGTGTGGCTGGAAGGGGACTTGTTATAAGAGGGTGGGCCCCGCAGGTGTTGATACTGAGTCACCGAGCAGTGGGTGCGTTTCTGAGTCACTGCGGGTGGAACTCGGTGCTTGAAGCGGTGGTTGCCGGCGTGCCAATGCTTTCGTGGCCTATGGGGGCTGACCAGTTTTCGAATGCTGACTTGCTGGTTGATCAGTTAAAGGTTGCTGTAAGAGTGAGCGAGGGTGTACAAGCTGTACCAAACTCGACCGAGTTGGCTCGGGTGCTGGCCGAGTCGGTGAGTGAGAATTGTGTGCTGAAGGATCGTTCCATGGAGTTGCGTACGGCAGCACTTGAAGGAATTAAAGAAGGTGGTACTTCAGTTAAGGAATTGGATGGTTTTGTGAAGCATCTTGTTGGATTTGAAGAATAAGATTAAACGAGGATAAAGGTCAATCATAGTATAAAATTTTTATTATTATCATGAAAATGATATGACGTAGTTTTATCAATATTTTTATAAGGTTTATGCAACTATTATGTCTATGTGAAATTTATTTTTCAATAAAAATTATAATATAAGAAATGACCCATGTTTGTACTTAGAGGTGGTAAAACGAAATGACGAAACGAATTTATATCAAATCCTAAATGAACTGAATTAAAATGTGATGAATTCACAATCGATTCGTTTATTAAACAAATCATAATATCAGGATTCGTATGCGATTCTTTTATTAAACGATTCAAATATAAATATTCGTCTAATCGTGTTATTATTCAATAGCTTAAATTATCATAATTTATTTATATTAATTCTCCATAAATATATACATGTGAAATGTCCTTAATGGGCATCGCTTGATAATGTAGGATTCGGGATCAAACCTTAAGGTCATGGATTTGAATCCAATGAGTACA
>SKCR01035080.1:0-39013 GCA_019454045.1 Zanthoxylum bungeanum
TGCCGTTTTTAGCGTCGAAACTGTTTTTTCGACGCTACATGTTCCATTTTTAGCGTCGAAACCGTTTTTTCGACGCTAAATATAACAAATTAGCGTCGGATTTAATTTAGACGCGAAAGAATCAAGGATCTGTCGGTGGAAGCTTCATAACTCTTTAGCGTCGAATATTTGTTCGACGCTAAAAGTATTATTTTTGGCGTCGAATATTCAAAATCGACGCTAATTGTATACGTTTTTAGCGTCGAAACTGTTTTGTCGACGCTAAATATTAAAAATAGCGTCGAATTAAATTTAGACGCGAAAGAATCAAGGACCTGTCGGTGGAAGCTTCATAACTCTTTAGCGTCGAAATTATTTTCGACGCTAAAAGTATTATTTTTCGCGTCGATTATTCACATTCGACTCTAATTGTTGCCGTTTTTAGCGTCGAATTTAATTTAGACGCGAAAGAGTCAAGGATTTGCCGGTGGAACTTCATACACCTTTAGCGACGATATATGTTCGACGCTAAAATTATATTTTTTGGCGTCGACCACGTGTTCCGACGCTAAAAGTGTAATATCTGGCACCAAAAATTATTGCACTAAATATAATTATTCAGCGTCGAATATTTTTCGACGCTAAAGTTCTGTTTTTAGCGTCGAATATAGTTTTGACGCCAAAACATTAATATTCTGCGTCGAAGTTTTATTCCGTCGCTAAAAATATGACATATAGCGTCGAAACTAATATTCGACGCTAAAAGTTAGTTTTGGCGTCGCATAATGTTTCGACGCTAAATATTTGGACGCTAAAAGCCATAATTCTTGTAGTGTCTGGTGGATACGGAAATTTGATCAAGCATCTGGAAAGACATCATCCGGTTGAACTTGGAATTGATACGACGCAAACTCAAATGGCCAGGTACGCATCATCTAGTAGAGGTACGAGTACTATAGATTTATTAATATTCTGATGCAAAAAAATAGAGAAGAATTTGGGAAATTAACTTGTATGACACATCTTTCTTAAGCTTTGGTGAAAAACTTCATTTTACTAATTACGTGCATATGCTTTAAATCCTTCTGCATGTAAAATGACTCGAACACAACAACAAAATGTCATATTTTTAAATTATATAAAGATGGTAAAATTATTTTAAATGACATATTTAAAGAGATAAAAGGTCATATTTCTATATGTTCTCATATTTGGAGTTACCATTGGCAAACACACTCATACATGGGTGTGATTTGTCATTGGATTGATGCATCATTTACCATGCAAAAATGACTTATTGCATTTAGAGTTCTTGATGACCAACATACTGCACAAAATATTTATAGAATGATGAAGGTAATTTTTGATGAATATGGTTTACTGCACAAAATTTTAACAATTGGATTTGATAATGCATCTGCAAATACTGCATCCATCAATGATTTAAAATCCTTAAGTGAACCAAATTTAGGGGGTCAATTTTTTCATATTTGTTGTACATGTCATGTCTTTAACTTATGTGTTCAAGACGGTCTAAAATATTATCACCTTTCCTTGATCCTATTAAAACGACACTAAATTTTATTTCTTCATATTCTCAAGTTAGGAGAGAATGAACGGAGTTTTGTAAAATAAATGGTATTAAACCGATTAAATTTTCAAGAGATGTTCCAACACGTTGGAATTCAACTTATTTTCTTTTATGTCAAGCATTTCAATACAAAGATGCATTATGTAGTTTTTTTTTCTCAACATGTTCAAAATGTCACACTTTATCCTAGTCAATGGGATATTTGTGAAAATATTTTAGATATTTTAAAAGTTTTTAATGAAGCTACTTTAACTTTTAGCGGTGTTTATTATCCAACAGCACATTTATTTCTTCTTGAAAGTTTGAATATTGTTGGTGCTCTCGATGAACATGCTGAAAGTAGCGATCCTAATGATATTGTTTTGTTAGAAGCCATTACTGTTATAAAGGTAAAATGGTTGAATTATTTTAGAGACATTCCTTTACTTTATCTTATTGCTGCTGTTTTTGATCCTACATTTAAATTAGAAGGTTTGAATGGTGCTTTACAAGCTTACTATGGTTATTTAGGAATATTAGATGAAATTGATATTACAAGAATAATGACGAAATTATGAAATGATTTAATCGAGTTATTTAATGATTATATTGTAAGATATAACTTAGGAACATTAGGTGAATCTAGTAGTAGCGACCCGATCGAATTCAAACAAGACTTAGCGCAGGGGATCATTGGTTATTGCAACGAAATAAAAAAGCTAGGGATACGACAACTAATAACCTCGAATTAGATAATTATTTATCTACAAATTTCGAGTTTCCTACTGAAAGTTTAGGTAGTAAAAATTTTAAAATCCTTGACTAATGAAACCGACATCAAAATATATATCATGTTTTATCAATTATTGCTAAAGAGATATTGGCAGCACTTATTTCCACCGTTGCGGTTGAGCAAGCCTTCAGCTTGGGAGGCAATATATGGGAAGCTAGACGATCTTCATTACATCCAAGCACTCTAGAAGCAACAACTTGTGTGGATGATTGGACTTGAGCTGATTTGAGACAAAAAGAAGATGCCCCCGATGATTTTGAAGATTTGTTCGATAATGCATCTGCAACAACAAGTGCAAGCGAAACCGGAGCTGAAGGATCAACTGATAATGATGATTGATAATTGTAAAACTGTAAATTTACAAAAGAGAAATGTCTTAAAATTGTAATGGAACTACGTGAGCTTGATGATTCTCTCTCACTCTTGGAGGATACGTAAGCAACTTAATTTTTAAAAATTTAGCTCAAGCTCTTCAATGTAATAATTTTATTTATTTATAAAATTAATCTCATTTATTTTAATTTATTTTCGAAATTTTAAAAAAAGGTTCGGAATCGAACCGGAACCAGAACCGAATCGGTCGGTTCCGGTTCGGTTCAATGTTCCGGTTCCACACTTGTGGAACCGGAAACCGACCGGTTCGGTTCGGTTCCGAATCGAAACTGAACCGCCGGTCGGGTCTAATTAGTAATACATTTATTAAAAATTAATTCAATAAAAACAAGTACTGACATAACTATTATGTCAGCAAAACCCAAATTTTCATCGGTATTTTGTCTAATAAGTGGCCCCAATTTTATGACCTCACTGTTTGCGACAGTTTAATTTCATTAACAATTCGTCGGTATTATGAGCTAATGTGTGGCACCATAATGGATATTTTTGTTTGTAGTGCTATATTATTAGGTCCCCAATGGGCGTGGTTTAGTGGTGTAAGGTTCAGGATCTCACCTTGAGATTTTGTCTTTGAATCCAATGAGTGCGTTTCTTGTAAGAGCCTGAGACAACCGGATGTTTTACCTGGTCTGCTTAAGCTCGGAAAGGGTGGTTTGTGTTGGAGCGGATGTGGAACCCCTAGGGTCGGATCGGTGCTCCGCGCATCGGAAGTGGAACTAACCTATGACTATCTAGCATTGGTATATTTTAAAATATTTTATGTAAAACTATATTCCGTTTCGAGTCTGTAGGACAAAATGGGGACCAAAACGGAGTTCGGAAACTCTAGAACGGAGAAAATGAAGTTTCAGTATCTATCAGCTCTGCAAATCGCGATGCGGGAGCTTGGACATCGAGACGCTCCAAAGTGCGAGAGCAACTGCGATAGCTGAACGTCTCGACGTCACGACACGGAAGGGTGTGCATCGCAACGCGCTTTAGTTTGATGCTCGATGTCGCAACAATGAGGGGTATAGTCGCGATGCTGCCCTCGGCAATGAGCAATTTCTACTTCAAACCAATACTAAACACTTCTAATTTTCTCCTAATACTTCAATACACCTAAAATCCAATTTTAACCATCATAACCACCATCAACACATGTTATACAACTAACATACATGTATTCTAAAAACATATATGTATTTGTTTGAATCAAAACACAAACCGATTTAGAATCTCATAATGAAATGACTCATGAACAATTCTAGGTTACTCAAAGGTGGTCAAGTGATTCTAGAATGATAGCCATAGCTCTAAGCTTTAATCTAGAGTTCCAAACTCTAATTAATTGTTCCATGTCCAATATGAACACCTTTGACCCAATTACAAGCATATTGTGTTTATACTTCCAAACCATCCTAACACAATGCATTAGCCTAATTTCAACTTTAAGCTATGTAACTATGTATCCAATACATAATTCATCACTATATGTCTCACTAATGAAAAACTCACCAATAAAGAACATAGCTTTGAAAAAGATCAAGCATTACCTAGTAAGCTTGATACAAAAATCCAATCTTCTTCTTCTTGTTGAAATTATTGGAGAAATTCCAAGGTTTAGCAAGCTTCACTATAAGATCCAATCTTGATTCCAATGCAAGCAAGCTTCACTCCAAGATCCAATCTTGATTTCTCATAGATGAAATATTGTAGAGATCTTCCAAGGCATCTCTAAACATTTCTCTAACTTAGGCTATTTTTTCCAAGAATTACTTGTATTTTGCTTTCACAAGCTTAGCATTCTCAAGCTCATTTAACTTTGCTTAAGCTTAACTAAAACCTTCCTCAAGCTTGCTATTTATAGCAAAAATTGAGAAATTTTTAATTAATAAAAGTTTTAATCAACTTTTAGGTGGACTTACTCCAATTTGTCCAAATATATATAATTAGGTGCGACTAATCACATTTGTCTATCACTTTGATTTAATCTAATTAAATCAAGAAAAAAATTAGCAAATGGATTAGTTAAATGTTTGCCATATTAATTTAGTCCAATAAAATCAAGCCAAATACATATATAATTACATATTTATAATTATCAAAATATCCTAAAATGGTAGAGATATTTATGAATTTACAATTAAGCCCTTGTATAAATATTGAATTAATCCAAGGTCAAAGTAAATAATCAATGTTATCTAATAACACTTGATTATCTTAGTTTATAATTATAATATCGACTATTATCTTTTATCAAAATTAATCGGCTACCCAAGTGCTCAACGAGTACACTTCATATTGAGACTGTCTAAGTTCAAACATGTTCGTCATATAAGCCTAGCTAATATGTACGCAATTCGTCCACCTCCAAATTCACGAAGAACAAGAACGATCTTTCTGAACTATACAAGTCGAGGTCATCACATATGTTTAACAATCCCTCCGTCGTAGGCTATCCGAGTTGTGCTTAGGAAATATATATTACATCGTCAAGTTTCCAAGGAGAACATCTCATGTCGACACATCCACGATTCTTTACAACTTAATCAGAAACCATTTCTGATAAAAGGGATCCATCCTAGGTGATCGAATTTGGCGCCAAAGTCTTAAGAATCGTAACTTACTCATATGGATACCTAAACCTCTTATGGTACATTCAATTTTCCACAAGAACACTTAAAAAGTTTCAATTGTTACTTAAAAAACAAAAAAAAAAACAAAAAAACAAAACAGTGAAGATGCTCGCAGTCTCGGGGCTCTTGGTTTGTCGTGGCCCTTTGAGGCTTGTTTGTTATCTTCCTAGTTCGTTCCTCTTTGTTAGGCTTGTGTTTGGTTGGGCTTGTTGAGGCTTACTGGAAGACTTTGTAGTATGGGACGATGGTTCATTGAGGATGGCCTCGATTTGGTTCAATGTGGAGGCTCATTCTAGTAGCCTTTGATTATTGTAGTTGAGCTGATGGGATTTAGCTTTAGGGGTTTGCTTCCTTATCCTACCTATGGGAATGTCGCTTGGGGATGCTCCAGCCTGGTTTTTGGTCGCTTTGGCCTAGTTTTTGAAAAGCTTCCTCTTCTCTGTTTTAAGTTTTGTTGGGGCTCTTGCAGCTTCTATTTTAGGCCTTTGAATCTCTTCGTTTTATCAAGCTAGTGTGCTTGGTTTTTAGGCCTTTGGCGCCTCTTGGGTGAGACTATTGGTGACAAAGCCGAAATGCCACCATGAGCGAGGCTGCAAGCTGGTTCCATAAAGAAAAGAATCCCATCGACACAAAGAACAAAAACACATGGCACTCAGAGGATTGCATACTGCCCAATGCTCAAAATACCCTCCAATCCCCATCAAGCTTCACGTGGCTATTGAAGAAATAGCCACTCGACGAAAGAAACCTCCAAAGCGACAAAAAGTTGAAGTGAAGCCAATGCTGAAAAAGTCGAGTTAAATAAAGGGCTCACTATTTACAGTGCAAATAAAGCCACAATACACGCCAAAGATGGATGGCCTCAACGCGTCTGATGCCAAATAAAGTGGTATGCTCGACAAAGATCTATTCGCAGCTATCACAAACATAGTCGCATGGGATCCAAGAGGAGATCGCCAAGATAGTACATGTGAAAGACGACCGTACATGCATGAAGGGAAGAAGTTCACTCACACGTTATGTTCAGATTTGAGAGAAGCACAAAACATAATCTACCAAAATGATCCACCAAAATGACTAGTAGTCTCTAATAATCTCAGACGATGTGGGCGTCTGCTATGAATGATATCCCCCACCAAAAGGCAGTATTACTAAAATCCAGCCCACTCGACACAATGAGCACATTTATAACGAGAAGAACTCCTCTGAGCTCGGATGAAATAACATGGCCATATTGCAGACCGTTGACTGCCCGGAGGACATGATCCCCTGACCACATGCCCAATTCGACACTACAAGACGTCCTATTTTAGGGGATCACCAGACGGCAAGTACAAAAGAATAATATATATTTCTTCCATTTGAAAAACTACTTGATAGACCAACATATGACCGAATCCATAGGACATACTGATACTGAAAGATCGACTAGCTTACTTAACGAATCCTTTAGGCAACGGGTAGAGGAGCACTTGCTCTCCATCGCTTTCGTGATTCACGTTCTCAAAATTTACAGGTAATGTCATACGACCTGTGCCAAGGCCTTTATCTGGTCCAGACGACATGAAGACTCTATTGGTTCCTATTCGGTACCAAACGATGTGAATGTCTTTCTGGCCTCAACAAGTCCAGTTGACGGGAACACTCCCCAATTGGCTCATGATGGAGTCAAGTCCATTTCATGGACTTTCTTCTGGTCCACACGACATGTAGACTCGGTTTGGTCCTTCTTTGATACCAAACGAGTGAATGTCTTCCAGGCCTCAACAAGTCCAGTCGACGGGAACACTCTTCAATTGGCTCATGATGGAGTCAAGTTCAGTTCATGGACCTTCCTCTGGTCCACATGACATGTAGCCTCGGTTTGGTCCCTCTTCGATACCAAACGAGTGGATGTCTTCCTGGCCTCATCAAGTCCAGTTGATCGGGGACATCCCCATGGACTCATATCGAGTCAAGTTGTAGACATGGTTTACATATGTCGTATGAATTATATCATGAATCTTCATCTAGATCAGTCGACCGGGGACATCCCCCATGGACTCACATCGAGTCAAGTTGTAGACATGGTTTACACATGTCGTATGAATTATATCCTGAATCTTCATCTAGATCAGTCGACCGGGGACATCCCTCATGGACTCACATCGAGTCAAGTTGTAGACATGGTTTACACATGTCGTATGAATTATATCCCGAATCTTCATCTAGATCAGTCGACCGGGGACATCTCTCATGGACTCACATCGAGTCAAGTTGTAGACATGGTTTACACATGTCGTATGAATTATATCCTGAATCTTCATCTAGATCAGTCGACCGGGGACATCCCCCATGGACTCATGTCGAATCAAGTTGTAGACATGGAATACACATATCGTATGACCTATAACCTGACCTTCATCTGGTTCAATCGATTGGGTAGTTCCCCAATGGATCTTGTAGAGTCAAGTTCATAACTTGACATTCGTTTGGCAGCATCAACGCTCGAGTACATCAAAATACTATGGCCTCGTCCCAGGCGACACACGCGTCAAGTACTCTTCAAGCCAATGACTCATTGACTTAGAGAGTAGGGGACAAACTGTACGGGCCAAATTTGGTCCAGGGGCAATTTCGTCCTTTTGCTTCAGGCCCAATACTGAACGCACCCCAGACTGCCCAACAAAATGTTGGGTTTCTATTAAGTCCCAAGGATCAATTCAAGCAAGAAATGTGTGTGAATACAACAATGAAAAATGGCGGAATCATACTTACATTGATCGGCTTTTGGATGCGACGAAAACAAATCTTTTCCTCCATGGTGAAGCATTCGGCCATGCCAAAAATTAGTGCTTCATGAGTGTCTTCAAGCTCCAAGCTTTATTTGATGATTACATGCTCATGAAAAATATTCCCTATCACCTTTGTATGTACTCTAAAGTATGCTAGCACATTGGAGATTTAGCCACAAAATCTCCTCTTTGTTCCTTCAATGTCTCGGCCAAGCAAGACTTGGAGAAGGGAAATGGCCCTAGGCTGAATGGTGAGAAGAGAGGAAGAAGGCCCCTTGGCCGAATATGGAGAGAGAGAAGAGAGGTTGGAGTTGTGTGAAATGTTTTCCAAAAACATATACCAAAATTTTGGTCAAAGCTTTTCAAAAAGGCAAAACAATTTTGGAGGCAAAAATGCATTAAATGCATTCAACAACCCACATCAACTATTCACATCAAAAGTGACTAGACATCACATCACTCAAGTGACAAGTGATTTGACACTTGATGTGACAAGTAGTTTGACGCTTGATATGACTTGTGGGCCGCACTTGAATTCGAAATGCGAGTGCGCCCGCAAACACTCCCGGGCTCAGGTTCGCTAATTTCGATTTACGAATTTTCCGTTGAGAAGTAATTAAATAATTATGCCTAGCCGAATTACTATTCACGTCGCTAACGAATTAATTCTAAATTAACTCATTTGCCCGAATTAAAATCCAATTTTAATTCCGCGTCGAAATCTAATTTCGTATAATATATCAAATATATTATTTTATCGATTAATTCCAATTAATAGTTCTCTCTCTTTAAATAATATTTTATCCCAGATAAAATATCTCTGTAATTAATCATAGATTAATTTTCTCTCTACTAATTAATCCTAGATTAATAAAGTGCGAGTCATACGTCATCGGTGAATCTTCGGGAAGCGACCCATGAGATCTCCGGATATGTTGGTAGTAAATCCGATCGTCGGACTATCCGAACACTTACGTACCTAGTACTACATTTTTACCGATTTACAAGACATGGTTGGCTTCTAGCAAAGCACCGTGCCTACCCAATTCTCCAGAAATATTCTTACTGGAATATGTGATCTATATCAGGCGTAGTATACGTAGTATTGCGTATATCGATCCAGTATCGGATGTCACATGCTAGGCCTGGGGCTGGAATTGTGTCTGCCCCGTAGTAAGCACATATCAGATCACTGGTAACTAGTCTCTATAATCGGATAAACATGACCTAGTCATTTTATCCCGATAGCTGCAGCATATAAGAGCACCAGTTCCGTATCCTACGTGATCATCATCTCCACTATGACTGGAGTGATACTTCCATCTCGACATCACACCCAATACACTACGATTCTTAATATACCCAGAAGAGGCGTACACAGAACTTGTTAAAGCCATGGACGACCAAAACCAAAGTATATTGATTGTCGCAAGTATTAGCGGTGCAAGTCTCAGGTTAAGACCAAATACACCTACCCTGATTCGGACTTCCATATACACATAGTCATACTACCAATGGAATTCCGAGGGGTCTATCCAGAGCGAAGCTGTTTCCGTACCATCGGTAAACACAACCTCCTATTACACATGCATGAGTATCCTATACCCAAATATATGAGAACTATGCCGTTATGCTCCCAAAACGCGCACAAGTGTAATACTAGTCTTTTACGCATTATCGATGTCCAATCTCGATAATACTACGACTAGGGATATTTAATGATTAAACCTTTATGGATTGATACTGTCTCATATAATCTCAATCCGGAACTAATCATATGGACCTTTTATATTTTATATCGTCTTGGTAATCTAATTACAAATGATAAAAGAGCAATTTCCTTTGTCACATAGTTAATTTGTACAACAACGCCATGATCTGTACAAATAGTGATGCTATAGGTCATAACTGTCCAACAATCTCCCACTTGGCCTATAGCCAATCACTCAAGTGTCCTACACCCGAACTATGTACGGTTCGATCAAACTTCTGCTGAGAAAATACTTTCGTCAGCGGATTTGCAAGGTTATCATCTGATGCGATTTATTCGATCATCACATTGCCATGATGTATGATCCTAACGAATCAGATGAATATTTGAAGTATATATCTGGATCGTTGATGAGACCACTAATTCTTTAGCCTGTGATGTAGCCTAGCTCAGCTGCTAACAGAACTGCTCCTAATCTTATTAGGATTATTATGACCCAAATGGCTTCTATTGCTGCCTCAGCTGCAGCAATAACCCACTTGTGTTGTTTATACGGCAACAGTATCTTGCCTGGAAGATTTCCAGCTCACTGTTCCGTTATTCAAACTTTATAGTACCGTTGTTACGACTTATAGTCGTTATTATCGTTTGGAAACTTGCAGTAGTGAACCCAGTCACTTCAAGTTCTCCATCTCCATAGTTCAAGAAAGCATATTTAGTTCATCTAAGATACTAAATGATGTTCTTAACATCAATCCAGTGACTATCACTTGGATTGGCCTGATTGTGACTCCATATGCTCAAAGCGTATGAGACACCAGGTCGCGTACATTTATTTCAATGTACAAGTTCTCGGAGAGTATCAACAACTTTTAGATCTATCCCAGTAGATCTTTATTCTTAGAATAAAAGTTGTTACTCTCAAGAATTCTATGGAGAATTTTCATGAAAGCCAAACTTTCATCGATTGTATTATGGGAATATTATTTCCAAGAAATGACTTATCATCATTTTATTTAGGACATTCACTGTTAGTGCGCTCCCACTAACCTCCTTATATACACAAGAATCATATTCGTTTTGAATCAAATCATATACCATTATGATTACATCAAAACGATAGTCCAAGAACCTAATGCTTGATTCGATCCACAAATGGATCGAATAACCTGCAAACCTTGTTTGCTAGTTTTGGTACGACAAAACCGTCAGGATGTTGTAAACATCCTCCAAAAGGTTTCCGTTTAAGGAAAGCGATTTTGACGTTCAGCTGCCATATTTCATAAATGAAACATGCAGCATCAGCAAGCATTATCCAAATGGATTTACCGGGCAACAGGTAAAAGGTTTTGTCGTAATCTACACAATGTTGATAACGATACCTTTTCGCTACAAGCCCAGCTTAGTACGTTGGTATGTTGCCTTCCATGTATGTCTTCCTTGAAGACTTATATAGTACCAATAGGCACAATGCATTCGGTACATTAACTAGTATCCAAACTTAGTTGGTATACATGGAATCCATTTCGGACAACATGGCACTTTGCCATAATAGGGAGTCGATACCTTGTATCACTTCCTGATACGTAGTCAGTTCATATTCCTCAATAAGATTGACATCTTTACGAGGTAAGATCAGAAACCCATACCTTTCAGGTTGTTTTTTGACTTCTCTGACTTACGTGGTTCTTGTGTATTCAAAGATTATTGGTATAGTTTCATCCTTGATGAACTATTTGTGTTCCATTAAGGAATCGGTGCTTGGAATAGTATTACTCTGATTTTCATCGAGTTTTACTTTCCTCCCACTTACCACTGCATATCGGTATTCCTCTTAGGAAAACCGCATGGCGAGCAATAATTAAATTGTTCTCTAGTGAGTTGTATAAGTACTATACTTTGGTTTCCCTAGGATAACCTACAATTTGGCACTTATCCGATTTGGGTTCTAGTTTGGTATCATCCAAACGTATGCCTAGCATTCCCAAATCTTAAGGAATGAGAAAACCCGGTTTCTTTCCTATTCATATTTAATATGAAATTTTCAAAGAGATTCTATGGAACCTTATTCAAAATAAGTTTTGCACTGATTAATGCGTATCCGTTGAAGGAAATGGTAGCTCAGAGCGACTCATGATTAACCTTATCATGTCCAACAAAATTCTGTTTCTCTGTTCGGACAGACCGTCAAACTGACGTGTTCCGTGAGAAGTCCTCATTGAAAGAATACTATACTCTTTCAAGTATATGAGAAACTTATTGCTTAAGTATTTTCCATCATGGTCTAACCGTGACGGTTTAATACTTTAGCTGATCTGTTTGTCTACTTCGTGTTGAAACTCTATGATTTAATCAAAAGTTTCCGATTCGTGTTTCAAACGAAACACATAACCATAACGCGATGCCACATCCGTAAAGGTCACGAAATATTCATATCCACCTCTAGCCTAGCTAGACATGGGCCCACTTACGTCACTATGAACGAGGGCTAACAGATCGATGGCATTTGTACTTTTACCAAGTAAAAAGTATTATAGGCACTTTGCCTAATAAACTAGATTCGTAGACATTATTTGAATAGAATTAAATTTGTCATGGTACCCACTCTTCGAAAGTGTGGATATACGAGTGTTGTTTAATTGTGTCCCAGACAACAATGCCACTTATAAGTCTCAACTGATTAAATCAGTTTTAGCTATTTGTTGTCATGTCATACGTTTGAGATTCATTTATATTCAAAATATAAGTAATGTTATTCACATCTAATTTGTTTATCTCAATATCATCTTTATAAAATGAAACACTTTAGTGTTCTAGAATATAAAGGTATACCCGCAACAGGTTAAACCCTGATATAGAGATAATGTTTCTAGTCAAACTAGTTATATTTTAACAGTTTCCTAATTTAAGTACAGACCCGAAGGATAGTTCCTAAACTTAGGTATCTACGGTTAAAACAGCGACTCTCGTCCGTTTTCGACTCGTAGGTAAATCTCACTGAAGTCAGTATCCTGTTAACCAGCAGATTCTGCACACCAGTACGTATTTATGTACCACACTTAGTATCTAAAATCCAATTTTAATACTAGCAGTGAACACGTTTATGATAAACATATTTGAAGTCGGAGCCTTGCCCGTCTTCAATTCCTTTATGTCTGCCTCGTCCATACGGCAGTCACACTTCCAGTGACCCCGTTTGCCATATAGTTTAGGCAGACATCTTGGGATATGTCATTTGTCTTCCCAGAAGATTATAATGACTTTGCCTTTGCCCTTTTTCCACACCCAGAAGCCTTTAGCCAAGCCTTGGCCTTCCAGAATGTCGAAGTAAGATGCGCCTTGCGCTTCTTGCCTTATTGCAAACTCTGGCTTTGACTCCTTGAGTATAGCCTTTAACTCTCCAAGAGTTTACTATTGCAATTTAGTTCTTCTAAGATATAAGGATAGATCTATGAAGATCCTTCAATTTCATTATCATACTATAAGGATCTAATCCTTAGTTCTGATTAAGAAATTAAGGAGTCTTTTTGGCAAGCATAATGGATTAAGCACTAAAGTTATCATCACATGAATCTTCCAAAGATTATGTTCTACTTTTACTTAACTCCGGGCTTAGGCCTAAGATGTTATTTTATCAAATAAAGTAACATCTTAATTACCAGGACTATCCTGAGGTTTTATTCCCAATTTGAAAATTAAAGTCGTTTAAATACATTTTCGCCCATGATTATGTTTTAAACACTAATCTTTCAATTATCTTGATTCTAATAGTCCAACTATTTAATCAACGTTTTTAAGTACTATTTATTATAATGATTACTATAGTCAAACTATATAATCAACTATAATTTAATTAGTTAAATTCAATTATATTGATTACTATAATCCAATTATAAAATCAACTACTAATGAAATTAGTTAATTCAAATATATTGATTACTATAATCCAATTATATAATCAACTATAAATGAATAGTTTGAATACAGTCCAACTGTTTTATTAAAACAACGATTAAATATTAGTCCAACTAATATATTAATTATTTGACGAAAAATTTGAATGAGCGCATATGGCAAGTAACTAAACGAATATTGCAATTTAATACTTACCTCCCACTATTTTTGGTGAGCCTCTAACCCTCTGTGGAGTACTCGGGAAACCTTGTTTCCTAGTGGGCTAGGATCCCGTTAAATAACACACAATCTTGACTTTGGCCAACAAATTGTATGATAATTAACTAGTAGATCTCTAAGATCAATTGGATCCCATCCAATTCCTAGATCCAGTAGGTGGACATCCAAGTCCGAAACATATATCTTATATATGCCAATATATCCAATATATTGCCTAACCTTTTTCCTCTGAATCAACTAAGCCTTGGCTTTGGCACAACAAACTTAGTGATCCCAGTTAAGCGGAACCCATTGACCTTGGAAAGCTTCGTAATCAATGTTGATGGAAAAGAAGTGATCTTGACTTTGGCCAACAAATCACAACTTGGACAAGACACCGATATGGAACAAAGCCTTCATGATTCAAACACATCCGCGACGGACAAAGGTCTTGACTTTGGCCAACAAACCAGTGCCAGTCTTGGATCTTGAGTAAGAATCACTCAATGGAAGGAAAAACGCTTAATATGTGTGAGGGTTTTTTCGCGTAATTGGCAACCTAATTAATTATCTTTGTTAAGGTCTCATCATCATACACCCTTAAACATGCATTCTAACACATAATAAGGTGCGTAAGTAAATAAAATAATAATGATATGCGGATGGATACTTAACATATTGTTCCTAGAACAAATCTCTCAATTTCCTCTCTCCCGCTAGCACAAGTATACTTCTACCCGATTACATAACACTTAAAAGAAAAACCTCATTTATATTGAGGGGAATAGGTTAGAAGAGAAATACAAAGAGTAAGGAGGTAATAGGCTGGACACGCAGGTCCAATTTAATAAATTCTAAATTTATTACAACAATTTCCAAAATTGCCCTCATTCATCTAATATCCATTTGATATACATTATTCATACATCGCATCCATGTATTCACACAAAGCATGTTATCAATCAATCTAATCCAATTAATTAATCTGAAATTAATGACCATCCAATGTTCAAACAACAATTTGATTTTGCGCGAGTCCGACTCGTTTTGCGAATAAGTACTTAAAGTACGAATTCTTGAATTATATTAAACTACAACATTAAATCCAATTTAATTTGTATTTAATACTAATTCTGTATTTAATTCCAAATTAAATATTACATTTTATTAATGAACCTTTAGCGACTTAGATTCTAAATCTAAACTTTACGGGTCTCCAAGCCCAATTAACATCCAATGTCAATTTAATTAAAGTCCAATGGGCTTTTAATTAATTTCTAAGGCATAGACTTTTGGTCAATATGGGTCAAACCCAAATACCAAAGCCCATTTAAGGTATCACCCTTATTTGCCAAGAAACCAATTTAGGCCCATTAGGCCCAATTAAAATTAAAGGTCCATTAAGTCATAATTGGACTTTATGGATATGGTTTTGGGCCCAATTGGATCCAACCAATTTAGCCTAAACCAAACTTGGCCCAACTAAGCCCATTAAGCCCAATTACAACTTTAAAAGCCCAATTCCAAATTTAAGCCCAATTAATTTAATTTCAAAATTCCAAATTTCATAATTAAATTAATCAAAGTGTATGCCATAATTAATTAACCAAATTAACATTTCCAAAATACTAATTCACTCAATTAATTATGTTTTTTATCATCAAAACATGTCCAACACTTTGAATCAAAAAATCAATCATTTTACATGCTATCACATTCACGGCATTTTGGGGATTATTTGTCCAATTCAAAATTCCATCCAATTAAATCTCAAATCAACATTCCCCAAATGATTCCAACTCATCCAATGATCAAAATCAAAAAAATACCATGACTTAGGGCTTCATTATGTATTCGGCCAAGCCTCACATATTGGGGAAAAATTGATCCAATCAATATTTCATGAAATTGATCATATACAACTTCAATACATCATCATTCAAGCATACTCAATCAATCAATTTTATCAAATCATGCTCAAATTGATTTTACCCAAATTTTATACTAAGTTCATATCATGCTCAAAATGGCTCAAGATACCATTGTTGGGTTTCTATTAAGTCCCAAGGATCAATTCAAGCAAGAAATGTGTGTGAATACAACAATGAAGAATGGCGGAATCATACTTACATTAATCGGCTTTTGGATGCGACGAAAACAAATCTTTTCCTCCATGGTGAAGCATTCGGCCATGCCAAAAATTAGTGCTCCATGAGTGTCTTCAAGCTCTAAGCTTTATTTGATGATTCCATGCTCATGAAAAGGATTCCCTATCACCTTTGTATGTACTCTAAAGTGTGCTAGCACATTGGAGATTTTGCCACAAAATCTTCTCTTTGTTCCTTCAATGTCTCGGCCAAGCAAGACTTGGAGAAGGGAAATGGCCCTAGGCCGAATGGTGAGAAGAGAGGAAGAAGGCCCATTGGCCGAATATGGAGAGAGAGAAGAGAGGTTGGAGTTGTGTGAAATGTTTTCCAAAAACATATACCAAAATTTTGGTCAAAGCTTTTCAAAAAGGCAAAACAATTTTGGAGGCAAAAATGCATTAAATGCATTCAACAACCCACATCAACTATTCACATCAAAAGTGACTAGACATCACATCATTCAAAGTGACAAGTAATTTGACGCTTGATGTGACTAGTGGTTTGACTCTTGATGTGACTTGTGGGCCGCACTTGAATTAGAAATGCGAGTGCGCCCGCAAACACTCCCGGGCTCGGGTTCGCTAATTCCGAATTAACGAATTTTCCATTGCGACGTAATTAAATAATTATGCATAGCAAAATTACTATTCACGTCGCTAACGAATTAATTCAAAATTAACTCGTTTGCCCGAATTAAAATCCAATTTTAATTCCGCGTCGAAATCCAATTTCGTATAATATATCGAATATATTATTTTATCGATTAATTCCAAATTAATCGTTCTCTCTCTTTAAATAATATTTTATCCCAGATAAAATATCTCCGTAATTAATCCTAGATTAATTTTCTCTCTATACTAATTAATCCCAGTGAATCTTCGGTGAATCTTCGGGAAGCAACCCATGAGATCCCCGGATATGTTGGTAGTAAATCCGGTCGTCGGACTATCCGAACAAGTACGTACCTAGTACTACGTTTTTACCGATTTACAAGACATGGTTGGCTTCTAGCAAAGTACCGTGCCTACCCAATTCTCCAGAAATATTCTTACTGGAATATGTGATCTATATCAGGCGTAGTATACGTAGTATTGCGTATATCGATCCAGTATCGGATGTCACATGCTAGGCAGGGGCTGGAATTGTGTCTGCCCCGTACGAAGCACATATCAGATCTCTGGTAACTAGTCTTTATAATCGGATAAACATGACCTAGTCATTTTATCCCGATAGCTGTAGCATATTAGTGCACTAGTTCCGTATCCTACGTGATCATCATCTCCACTATGACTGGAGTGATACTTCCATCTCGACATCACACCCAATACACTACGATTCTCAATATACCCAGAAGAGGCGTACACAGAACCTGTTAAAGCCCTGGACGACCAAAACCAAAGTATATTGATGGTCGCAAGTATTAGCGGTGCAAGTCTCAGGTTAAGACCAAATACACCTACCATGATTCAGACTTCCATAGACACATAGTCATACTACCAATGGAATTCCAAGGGGTCTATCCAGAGCGAAGCTGTTTCCGTACCATCGGTAAACACAACCTCCTATTACACTTGCATGAGTATCATATACCCAAATATATGATAACTATGTCGGTATACTCCCACAACGCGCACAAGTGTAATACTAGTCTTTTACGCATTATCGATGTCCAGTCTCGATAATACTACGACTAGGGATATTTAATGATTAAACCTTTATTGATTGATATTGTCTCATATCATCTCAATCCGGAACTAATCATATGGACCTTTTATCATTTATACATCTTGGTAATCTAATTACAAATGATAAAAGAGCAATTTCCTTTGTCACATAGTTAATTTGTACAACAACACCATGATCTGTATAAATAGTGATGCTATGGGTCATCACTGTCCAACACATAAGACCCAGGCCCAAGCTTCTACCTCAAAAGGAAGCCCCAAGGTTTGAAGTATATAGAGACCCAAAGATTCATAAGCCCATGCCCAGTGAAATACCACGTGCCCAAACCATAATCGGGGCTCACCCTACGCCAGCCCACATAACACCCAGGTTCATAAACACCATTCATAACCCATCTGTTCCAGCCTACAACGGGAAAAACGCAGTAATTACACCTCATGAAGTCGACCGTTATCATGACCCAACGAACGAGCAATCAAAGGGCAAAAAAGGCACACGTTACTGAAGCATGTATATATAGGAAACGAGGCTCCATGAGGAAGGGGTATTCAACCGCAAGCTCTCACACTCGGAACCTTTGAACACTTAGCTCTATTCACTTCCCACCTACCGCTCTCACGACAACCAACGGGGACCAAGGTATCATCTGACCTTTGTCTCTTGTTCTATGACTTTTGCACCTTATTTCCATCACTGACTTGGGCGTCGGAGTGCCTACGGCATCCACCACACCGGTGGGTAGACCCTCCTCGCTCATCATACTTCTTTGTTTTGCAGGATCGCTAGTGCCCCTCCCTACGAAATCTCAATTGTAGACGTCAGGTGAAAATCGGCGTCTACATGCGTAAAAATACAATGTCTACAGTGTTCGACAATTATGACCCATAGCGTCACTATTTGTACAGATCATGGTGTTGTTGTACAAATTAACTATGTGACAAAGGAGATTGCCCTCTTATCATTTGTGATTAGAACACCAAGATGTATAAATGATAGGAGGTCCTTAGGATTTATTCCTGGATTGAGAATGATGTGAGACAGTATCAATCCACGAAGGATAAATCATTAAATATCCCTAGTCAGAGTATTATTGAGATTGGACATCGATAAATGCGTAAAAGACTAGTATTACACTTGTGCGCGTTGTGAGGGCACAGCGACATAGTTCTCATATATTTGGGTATAGGATACTCATGCAAGTGTAATAGGAGGTTGTGTTTTACCGATGGTACGGGAAACAGCTTCGCTCTGGATAGACCCCCTCGGAATTCCATTGGTAGTATGACTATGTGTCTATGGAAGTCTGAAATCAGGGTAGATGTATTTGGTCTTAACCTGAGACTTGCACCGCTAATACTTGCGACAATCAATATACTTTGGTTTTGGTCGTCCAGGGCTTTAACCGGTTCTGTGTACGCCTCTGTTGGGTATATTGAGAATCGTAGTGTGTTGGGTGTGATGTCAAGACAGAAGTATCACTCTAGTCATATGGAGATGATGATCCCGCAGGGATACAGAACTGGTTCTCTAAAGGGTTGCAACCATCGAGATAATATGACTTGGTCATGATTATCCGATAATAAAGAGACTAGTTGCTCGTAATCTGATATATGCTTCGTACGGGGCAGACACTGTACCAGCTCCAGGCCTTGCATGTGATCATCCGATACTGGATCGAAATACGCAATACTATGTATACTACGCCTGATATAGATCGTTTATTCTAGTAAGCATGTTTCTGGAGAATTGGGTAGGCATGATGCTTTGCTAGAAGCCAACCTTGTCTTGTAAATCGGTATAAACGTAGTACTAGGTACTTACGTGTTCGGATAGTCCGACGACCGTATTTATATGCAATGGTAAGTGGGAGGAAAGTAAAACTCGATGAAAACCAGAGTAATACTGTTCCAGGCACCGATTCCTTAATGGAACACAAATAGTTCATCAAGGATGAAACTATACCATTAATCTTCGAATACACAAGAACCACGTAAGTCGGAGAGAGTCAGAAAACAACCTGGGGTATGGGTTTCTGATCTCACCTCATAAAGATGTCTATCTTATTGAGGAATACCAACTGACTACGTATGAGGTAGTGATACAAGGTATCGACTCCCTATTATGGCAAAGTACCATCACATCCGAAATGGATTTCATGTATACCAACTATGTTACGATACTAGTGGTTGTACCGCAAGGCATTGTGCCTATTGGTACTATATTAGTCTTCAAGGAAGACATACATGGAAGGCAACATACCAACGTACTAAGCTAAGCTTGTAGCGAAAATGTATCGTTATCAACATTGTGTAGATTACGACGAAACCTTTTACCTGTTGCCTCGGTAAATCCATTTGGATAATGCTTGCTAATGCTGCATGTTTCATTTATGAAATATGGCAGCTAAATGCCAAAACCGCTTTCCTTAACGGAAACCTTTTGGAGGATGTTTACAACATCCTGACGATTTTGTCGTACCAAAACTAGCAAGCAAGGTTTGCAGGTTATTCGATCAATGTTTGGATTGAAGCCAGCATTAGGTTATTGGAATTGTCGTTTTGATGTAATCATAATAGTTTATGATTTAATATAAAACGAAAATGATTCTTGTGTATATAATGAGGTTAGTGGGAGCTCACTGACAGTGGTTGTCCTATAAATAATGATAATAAATCATTTCTTGGAAATGATATTCCCATAATACATTCGGTGAAAGCTTGGCTTTCATGAAAACTCTCCGAGAAATCGTACATTGAAAAATGTACGCGACCTGGTGTCTCATATGCTTTGAGCATATGGAGTCACAAACAGGCCAATCCAAGTGATAGTCACTGGATTGAAGTTAAGAACATCCTTTAGTATCTTAGAGATCTAAGGATGATGTCTTATACTATGGAGAAAGAGAACTTGAAGTGACTGGGATCACTACTGCAAGTTTCCTAACCGATAAAACGACTATAAGTCGCAAACGGTACTATAAAATTTGAATAACGGAACAGTGAGCTGGAAATCTTCAAAGTAAGATACTGTTACCGAATAAACAACAAATGCGGGTTATTACTGCAGCTGAAGCAGCAATGGAATCCTTCTGGGTCGATAACAAATCTAATTAGAATAGAGATAATTCTATTAGCACCTGAGCTAGGCTTGAGCGCAGGCTAAAGAATTAATGGTCTCATCAACGATCCAGATACATACTTCGACATTCATCTGATTCGTTCGGATCATACATCGTGGCGATGTAATGATCGAATAAATCGCATCAGATGATAATCATGCAAATCCGCTGACGAAAGCCTTTTATCAGCAGTTTGAGCAAACCGTACATAGTTCGGGTGTCAGACACTCGAGTGACTAGCTATAGGCCAAGTGGGAGATTGTTGGACAATTATGACCCATAGCGTCACTATTTGTACAGATCATGGTGTTGTTGTAAAAATTAACTATGTGACAAAGGAGATTGCTCTCTTATCATTTGTGATTAGATCACCAAGATGTATAAATGATAGGAGGTCATTATGATTTGTTCCTGGATTGAGAATGATGTGAGACAGTATCAATTCACGAAGGATAAATCATTAAATATCCCTAGTCAGAGTATTATCGAGATTGGACATCGATAAATGCGTAAAAGACTAGTATTACACTTGTGCACGTTGTGAGGGCACAACGACATAGTTCTTATATATTTGGGTATAGGATACTCATGCAAGTGTAATAGGAGGTTGTGTTTTACCGATGATACGGGAAACAGCTTCGCTCTGGATAGACCCCCTCGGAATTCCATTGGTAGTATGACTATGTGTCTATGGAAGTCCGAAATCAGGGTAGGTGTATTTGGTCTTAACCTGAGACTTGCACCGCTAATACTTGCGACAATCAATATACTTTGGTTTTGGTCATCCAGGGCTTTAACCGGTTCTGTGTACGCCTCTGTTGGGTATATTGAGAATCGTAGTGTGTTGGGTGTGATGTCAAGACGGAAGTATCACTCCAGTCATATGGAGATGATGATCGCGCATGGATACAGAACTGGTTCTATAAAGGGTTACAACCATCGGGATAATATGAATTGGTCATGATTATCCGATAATAAAGAGACTAGTTGCTCGTAATCCGATATATGCTTCGTACGGGGCAGACACTGTACCAGCCCAGGCCTTGCATGTGATCATCCGATACTGGATCGAAATACGCAATACTATGTATACTACGCCTGATATAGATCGCTTATTCCAGTAAGCATGTTTCTGGAGAATTGGGTAGGCATGGCGCTTTGCTAGAAGCCAACCTTGTCTTGTAAATCGGTATAAACGTAGTACTAGGTACTTACGTGTTCGGATAGTCCGACGACCGTATTTACTGCCAACATATCCGGGGATCTCATGAGTCGCTTCCCGAAGATTCACCGATGACGTATGACTCACACTTTATTAATCTGGGATTAATTAGATGAGAGAGAAAATTAATCTGAGATTAATTGCGGAGATATTTTATCTGGGATAAAATATTATTTAAAGAGAGAAAACGATTAATTTGGAATTAATCGATAAAATAATATATTCGATATATTATACGAAATTGGATTTCGACGCGGAATTAAAATTAGATTTTAATTCGGGCGAACGAGTTAATTTAGAATTAATTCGTTAGCGACGTGAATAGTGATTTCGCTAGACATAATCATTTAATTACGTCGCAACGGAAAATTCGTTAATTTGGAATTAGCGAACCCCAGCCCGGGATTGTTTGCGAGCGCATTCGCATTTCGAATTAGAGTGCGGCATGCAAGTCAAATCAAACGTCGAATTACTAGTCGCATCAAGCGTTAAATCATTAGTCACTTTGAGTGATGTGATAACTTGTCACTTGATTGATTGAGTGATGTTACTTGATGGAAGTGGTTGGAAAGCTTTTGAAAGCTTGAATGACATATATTGTTATTTTATTATTTGGTATATGTTGAATTGATTTTAGAAATCAATTAACCATTACACATTTCCAACTCTCTCTCTTTCCTTCTATTATTCTCTCTCTCACACGCCCATGGGGCTGTTCTTCACTGGTTTTTCTGGGAAAAAACCGAGCATGAAGGGAAGCAAAGTGTGGTGTTTTTGTGGCAAAAATCACCAAGAGCTAGCACTCCGAGAGACATGCGAAGGTGATAGGGAAGTCCACCCATGAGCTTGGAATCATTTCACCAAAGCTTGGAGCTTGGAGGAGGACCAAAAAGCTGAAAATGAGGACAACCAGAAAGCTCACTGCCGAGAGGACCAAAGAGCAGAAAAGAAATTTTGTTGTCCACCGCGTCGTTCAACCAATCGATGTAAGTATTCAGCAACTTTCTTCGATGTATTCACATGTGTTTTATGCTTGTTATTCGATCCTCGGGACTGTAGAAACTCCAACATACAGGTTCCCCCTCATACTGATGCTCAACCCCATGAAGTCCATGCTTCATAGTCTTTCTGAAAATCAACCTCGGTTCCATAGGCCCGAACTAGCTCTGACTAAATATACTCCCATGTTAAAAATATATTAGACTCATACAACATGCACCTTCATCAGTGGCTCATGACTCGGTCACCCTATCCATTACGCCTCTTTAGTTTGAAGAAGTTCATCATGTGCCACCTCAGGCTGAATATACTCTTCGCACATACTGAAATCCCATAGGGAATGATCTAGAAATACCTGTAAAATAAAAAACAATTCACAATGGAAAGCTTCTCTCATCGGGCTATTAATATAGCAAGGTCTCGGCGGAGAACTTCCGACCCCGAGCCTTCTAATCTTTACGAGCTACAATCATCATGGAGGTCTGGGAGCCTTATGTGTTATGTACCTCGCAACCCAATCGTCGCGAGGACCTTTGTTAATCTTGGGCTATGGATCACAGAAAGGGAGTGACAAACGCCATATGGCATTATCCTTCCCCATGCTATGCAGGCCCTGACGTTACAATCGTCACAGAGGCCCTCTAACCACACGTGCTATGGTTACCCCGAGGCTCCAAATGCTACGCAAGTCTTGGGGCCTTCCTCGCGATATGTACCTCAAATAGGGACCTCAAACGCCACATGTGCCTTCCAGCCACAAGTGATATGATTGTTATGAGACTACAATCCTCACATAGGTCCTCTCACTCAACTGAGCTATGTAGCTTGCCTTCAAAGATTCATGTTATTTGACAAGTATTTTTCTGATGGTGCTTCCTCAACATCTCTATTTTCCATAACTTCTTAAGCCGGGTGCCATCCAGCTGCTCCAAGTGACAGGCCCCCGGGTTGATGACCTCAGTCACTTTGCATCCACTCTTATACTGATGCTTCCCCAATTCTGTTATTACTGTCTCATGCCCTCGTCTTATAGTGTTGGTTTTTTTTATACCGATCTCAATAAATGGCACCAACTGTTGACGACTGTTTTTCATTCCAAAGAAAAATAAGAGAATTCACCCCTTGAATAAACCTCTCTCAACAGTGAATTTTTTGATTAGTGGGAGCCGCACAAACTTGAAGAAGACAATAAATCATACAGAGCCAGGGTTTAACGTGATTTGATGGAGAGTGACTCCAACCTATGTCCACGGGAGAAAAAGAATATAATGTATTAGCCTCGAGTGATGACCGACCCGAGGTAATAAAGTGGGATAAACAATATAAAATATGGACGAGTCATGACTAGCTCGAGCTACTTCCCTCAGTATGGTCGGGTACATGACTCACTTTCTCTCTATCATTAGTTTGTTTTCAAATTACAGGAGTTGTGAATACAATTCCAAAGAATCCTTATTTTCTTAAATGACTTCATCCGTTTTATATAGGCTCTCTGAACAACTATTGCAACCGACCTGACATCGTCCAACGTCACTTAATCATCATTGCTACCTTTAAGTCATTGCTTCTACCACTTTCTCAGCCAATCCCACATGCCAGCTGTCATGCCACTTGCACCAGCCTATGACGGCTGCCTGCTAGCTATCTTGTCACTGCACCGACCTATGGTAGATCTCATGACTTCATGTGTGCCATTAGTTTATCTGCTTCATTATTAGCCTTCTGGATGCACATTTTTCTAGGTATGACATACGTCATGCTGCTTGATCCGCTCGTGTATCACCTCACCCAAACTCCTTGAGTCATACTCTTCACGAACCTCCTCCGGTCATGCTCGTCCTCTTGTCATGCTCTTCCCCTGGTCGTGCTCCTCCTCCGGTCATGCTCCTCCTCTGGTCGTGCTTTTCCTCTGGTTATGCTTTATTAATCTCTTCGGGTCATAGACTTCACTAGAGAAACCCTAATCTTATCATCAAATTGGTCGGGTCGAGACCACAATCACTTTATCAGAGAAGATCCTCTCAGGTAGAGCACCTCACTTGCACATATGAATCAGAGTTATGTTCTTCTCTTGTCTTCCTGGTGCTCTTAGGTCATCGGGTTCCTCATGCCACCTCGCTCTCGGGCTCCTCATGCTTTAATTTTTCTGGAAGTAGGTGTTATAAAAACCATCATCAATATTTCTTTCCTTGGAGTATTACCATAGACTAAATCAACTGTATTACCATGCATGAACAAATTCTAGGACAAACCATACATACCTTTTTTTTTTTTTTTAAAGAAAAGTATATTAATGTCTCAGAAGCAATAGTTTTGTATTACTTGCGCCACTGAAGTTGCTAATTTGACATCAAACAACCACATACATGTTTCCACCGACAGATTGAAAACTGTCACAAACAAGACACTATTAACAATTTCAAGTTCATTGAACATTATCAGGAATTAATTAATTATAAGCAAGTAGCAAACATTAATCTTCATTTATTAATGTAATTTAATTTCTCCATGATTGGATCGACAGAATAGTACTTCTAGTTACTGGCTATGTGAGCTCCCCGAGACTTAAAATTATTGACATGAGTTTGGAATCTGAACACATCAATCCAAACAGAAACACGTTTTGATATTTCGAAATTCAAATTGTATACATAGCCAAAGAAAATATAATGATGAAAGATCTACTGTTTAACAAGTACTAGCTAGATATGCCTACTGTAATTAAACTTCTACATGCCCACATGGTCACACTTGGAGTTTCGGTGATTCCATTCATGGTATCATAATGGATACCACCAGTTCAAAATAACATTTAGGGTTAAATAAAATAACCCTTTTTTTCCATCCTACACAATAAATTATTGAAATTTCTTAATAAAAAAAATAAGACAAGAAATTAACAAAAAAAAACACACATCCCATTGGGGTGTGTGTTTAAAAATTTGTTTTATTTTCTTCTTTTTTTCACTTTTTGTTGAAAACGTAAATATCACTCAAAATATAACATATTTCACGAAAAAAATTATATATTATCGATATACAAATTACAAACTTTAAAACAATACCAATTGTCTATACGTTTAGGAAAAATGGGTTAAAAATTATCATTATAACCTTATATTTATAAGAGAATAATGATTTCAAATTAGACATTTTCAAATAATCATATCTACTTGATCTGAACTTCAAATCATAATCTATAAAAGATACACATATATTTTACATACCTACGACTTTTATCAACAAACCTATCTCAAATTTAGAATTACATAAGATCGAAATTAGCCCCAAAGTTATTGCATCACACATACTTCACATTGACCTCTGTCATAACCATATTTTTTTTTTTACCTCAGTCAATAAAGTTGTGTTATGTGTGCCTCAGTCATATTACTTAACTTCAATCACATTAGCTACATCAATCACATTATTGACCCTCAGTCACATTGAGTACAATCAAAATTATGACCACAGTCACAGTAGTTATCTCAGTCACATTGTCAACCCTTAGTCACATTAAGCACAATCACTATTGTGACCTCAGTCATGTTACTGGCTCTCAATTATATTTGTGACCCCAGTCATATTAGTTACATTAATCACATTACGAACCCTCAGTCACATTACTTATATCAATCACATTGTCAACCCACAGTTACATTACCAACCCTCAGTCACATTGAGGACATACATATTTGTGACTGTATTTTTTTGTTTTATCTATAGTCACAAAATAATTGTCAATTAGGTATGTGGCTATCACAACGTAACTATAAGCGGTTTCATTCACATACTTAAAAATTAAAAAAAAATTAATATTTATCGTGTCTTTAAAATAAAAATTATTATATTCAAAATGCAGTGTCCAAAAGGGAGATATGAGTTAAAAATGTATCTAGGCTTATTCACCATTTTATTTAAAAGAAAAACTATTCACTTGAACACTATTATATATATATATATATTAATAGTAAAATGGAGAAAAAAAATAGATCAAACCTCTTATTAGTAAAAAAAAGACTAAAAAGAAATAGAAAATGACCGAAGATGAATAAAATTTAAAATTTTAGACTTAAAAATGAAACAAGTTAACAAGATGATTTTTCTATAATAATTGATGGTAAGTATAGTTTTTTAAATAAATTTCTATACTAAAAAATAGATGCTAGTTTCTAAATAAAAGAACTTGGTTAACACTAGAATTTATTAGACTCATCCTAGGGGCATGACCACATGAGCGATCTTGAATTGTCCTAAATTATAGAGAATTCTAAATGAGTTTCTAAAATGAGATCCTTCTAATAAAAAAATATATATTATACACATAAAATTTAAAATTTCTTTATATTTTGGGTTTCAGCCACCTGCCTGTATCAATTTCCCCATAATTACTAAGAGTGGCAATGAGCCGGGCTCGATAATTATTTTTTTGGCCTGTGCCCGGGAAAAGCCCGGCCCGAGCATCTACCGGGAAGGCCCGGCCCGACTCGGGCCAGGGCTCGGGTCGGGCTTTATCCGGCCCGATTTTTTATTAATAAAAAAATTAAATATATTTTTAATTTATTATATATATAATTTATTATATAAATATATGTAATATTTTTTTAAGCCCGGGCCGAGCCGGGCCCGTGCTTAATGTGCTAGGCCCTGCTCGGACGTGAACCCGAACCGGACCTCTACGTCATGGACCCGACCCGAGATTTTTTACTCCCGGACCGGGCCGATAATTTTTCCCATCCTTAATAATTACTTATGCTAAATGATTTTCAAGCAGAGGGTTTATTTATTTATTTTTTTTGACCACTCGTGTTTGAGTCATACAGAGATAAAAATTTAAAAAATCAATTTAGACTTTTATGAGAACCGAACTTGGCATTATAACACTCAAGCTCGTTGGTCATAGGAAAACTTTAAATACATTATTTTAGCTTCAAATAGAGATGGTCACAGTTTGGTTCGATTCTGAAACCGAACCGAACTATTCGGTTATACGATTCATGGTTACTGGAACCGTAATCGAATCAGTTCAAAATCGGTTCAATTCCTTATTTTTTAAGGGAAAAATAAAAAATTGATTCGGTTTCGGTTTCGAACCGAAATTGAACCGAACCTTAAGGTTACGGTTCCAAATTATGTGGAACCGTAACCGAACCATTTGAGATTCGGTTTGGTTCCGATTTCGGTTCCAAACCGGAACCATGGCCGGATCTAGCTTCAAAACAACAAAATTTGGTTAAAATTAACAAAAGCAGTGAATTTTGTTCGTCTAAAAAAGAGATTTGAAACAGTATAATTGTCGGAATACAAATCTTTCAAGTCTTGAAAAAATAAATCTTTGAACTTTGATTATTTATACAAATCATACAAGTCTTAATAGAGAGTAACTGGTAGAAGCAACATCAAATTCAGATTGACACATATACGTATCAATCAAGTGGTTAAATGAAAGATTAAGATGGGATGTGTAAGATAAGAAAGCAAAACTAGATAGCCAGTCCAGTTCGAACAATGATGAAATACAGCTAAGCTAAGAAATTGAAAGAAACACTTAATTATCACATTATGTGGACATTTTTTAATATGCCACGTTGTTTGGAAAATATCTCATATTTCATATCGAATCGGCAAGTATAATTACTGGACAATATTTTATGTGTAAATTATAAAATGGTTAAATTAATTTGATGCAGATTCATCTTACATGAAAAAACATTTCACGTGCATATCACATGAATCCATATGTACTCACATTGTCATGAGATATCAATTTTAACTAATCAAAAAAACTAATCCTATAGATAAGATTGTCAATCTATATATAAACACTTCCGATCATGTACAATAATTGGTAACATTTTTATAAGGTATAACCATTCTTACTTAATAAAATACATTTTAGGTGGACTTCATAATTAAGCTGTCCATGCTAATAAAAAAACTTTGGGGGTTGCATATGCTTAAATCCGGAATGAATGGTAGTGATTTAACGGTGAAATTTCCAACAATTTCAAAAAATAAAATAAAAATATGCATAGCCACAACTTTGCTTGGCCCAGGAATCTCCAGTAATATCCCAACAAATGAAAAAACTTGCAATGGAAATTCTTCGAGTCCAAATCGGCTTTAATTAGGGGCCGGCCCCTATGTTGTCTAAATTTGCTGCAATAATAATTGAAGTGTCCTTTGATATATCACTTGCAACATCAATGGATATATGATACGACTTCATCAATTGATTAAACATATAAAAGCAAGCTAAAGAGATTTATTCTTTTGGAAATGTTGGAAATCTCGTCGTTAAATTATTTGATATTGATTTAAATGAAGCATGTAAAATCTTCAGTTATTTCAGATTTTTAGAAGAAATATACTTCATGTATTCGAATCCAGGACCTGATAATTAATTCTTAAATATTTTATTACTAAACCACATATTTTGGTGAGAAACAAAATTTGTACAAAAAAAAAAAAAAAAAAAAAAAAAAGAAGCTAAAGAGATTATTACACTACAACAAAATGGCCTAAAAGTCAAGACACCTTTTCGAATAGCTTTCTGTTTCCACATTTCAAGCATGTTCTTCTCTAAAAGCGTTGTCTATATATATATTTATTTATTTATTTATTTTTTTGGGCTTATTTTTTTTTTGAATTATTACAAACTACATATAATACAATATGCTATCAACTGGGATTCTAGATACATACAATTATAGCACTGCCCAGAAATCAACCGAGACGTAGCTCGCGACTTACAAATTCTAAATCAGCCAATACATAGCTTGAGAATCAACTATCATATAGAAGAACTTCTTCCTCCTAAATAGGAAGGTTTGAGTCCCCACTGCTTTGGTGAGAGACATGAGTTACCAATAAGCCACTACCTCATTGACATCTTTTTCCCTATTTTTTTGGGCTATTTAAGAAAGCAGTTCTTATCCAATTTGATTAGGCATCTTTTCCTTTTTTTTTTTTTTAGCAAGTTTATAGTTAATATACGGTTAGTCTTGGAAAATTACAAACCAAATATAATTTTGAGCACTTTATAAGCTAATTAATAATGGAGGAGCAGCCGTACGTGAAATTATAAGAATAATTGAAGCTTTTCCAATTGAGTTATGATATTGAGATCAAGCAGTGATAGAAATTATGTCACTGTGTAATAAACAATATCACTGTAGCTGACTAATATGGCACATGTTCATGCACAGTAACATCGGTTATGTCACACCTCTCTCACAATTATTTTCCTAAATCTTTACCTTTTTTCTAACTTATCTATGTGAGGAGGATATAAAAGCAAGGCTTAATGTTTCCGCCCTTTTCAAGGTTGATGTACATACACGATTATTTCGGCTCAAATATAATATTTAAGATTATCCTAAAATTTTCGAATTAGTATAATACCTAATAACATAATATGTGTATTATGTTTTTCTCGTAACAGATAAGAGAAGAATTCATACTTAAAACTACTAAGATACAAGAAGATTTATGAAATTGGCCCTACACTTCCCACCCCAATCAGTGTCGGTGAATACAAATCCTACCCAGAAGTTGTTTGCACCAAAAAATAAACAAAGCCCAATTAAGACAGCACATGACTAGTTCTTCCTTAAGCCCATTTTTAAATTAAGCTGGAAATTATTATTGTCAAGCAAGAAAATAATAAATTAAGTAGAAAAATATCAAGTGCCAAAACCACTTCTCCACAAACACACGCTCCCAGAAGGAGAGGAACATAGGAAGTTGGTGAAAGAAGTAAAAGAAGTTGAAGGATTTGAGGGAAGAAGTGGAGAAAATTATTTTTAGAGCGTATAAAAGCCAAAAAGGAGCCAATTGAGAAGGCCCCTGAATATCGATCAAAAATCAACATGTCTACAATATTTTCCTACTGTAGTTAAATCTTTTTTGCAAGGTTTTCTCTATAATTAGGATATGTTTTTAATTATAGCAGGGTTAGATTCAATAGTTTGCAATTCCTTCATCTGTAACTAGATTTTTTAATTCCAGTAAGGATTTCTTTTCCAGTACCGAAAATTCAGTAGGAGCAGGGATCCTCATAACTTATTCTGCATGATCCAAAACAACTCCATCCTTCAACCTGAAATTTGAATGCACCAATAATAAGTTAGAGTATGAAGCACTCATCATCAGCTTGGAAATCCTCAAGGAATTGGGAGCAGGGAACGTCTTGATCAAATGAGATTCTCAACTAGTATTGAAGCAAATAGCAGGAGAATACAGGGGCAATAGTTTTTCATTGGCTATTTATTTCACAGCTGTCATATAGCTCCTGTAGTCTTTGGAGGAAGTGACATTCCAGCATGTTCCAAGAGATGATTATTGGAAAGTGGACCAGCTAGTACAAATTGCTTATGGAATAAAAATGTCAGATTAGTTCACACATAAACTAGTCCTTTTTCAGAAGCGCTCACATCCATCTATCCAGAAGAGAGGAATTAATGTGGAAGTCTTCAATACTGATGTAGGAGTGGCAAGAGATTGTAGGGAAGAATTCAAGAAATACATGGAGAATCTAAATGCAAGGATTCCTCACAGACTCAAAGTTCAAGCGCATAATTATTTTGTCTTTATAGAATGATAGTTATACAAGAATGGATTTGATGGGTTCCTCCTAAGGTGCTTGAGCTTTTCTGATGCTATAGAAGTAATGACGCAAGTGCATGAAGGAGTATGTGGTGCTCATCAGGCGAGAATAAAGATGAGATGGCTTTTGATGAGACATGACTATTATTGGCCAAACATCCTTAAAGACTGTATTAGTTATTCAAAAGGATGTTAATTAGTAGTGCCAGAAATATGGAATCATCCAACAAATTCTTGCAAGTGACCTATACTCATTAGTGAACCTTTGGCCATTCAGAGGATGGGCCATGCACGTGATTATAAAAGTGTATCATGCCTTCTCAAAGAGCCACAGTTTTATCATTGCGGCTATATATTAATTTACAAAATGGGTGGAGGCTGTACCACTGAAATAGGTGGAGCAGGAGGATGTGATCTAGGTTATGGGTGTTTATGGGTCTGTTCGGGTCGAGTCGCCAAAAACAATTTATGTGTTAATTATTTTGAGACAAAAATACTAGCTATTTTATGTCCCGAACTTGTCATACATATAAAATTTCAAGACAATAAAAATAAACAATTGAAATAATAGTAAAAATTTCAAAAATAATAATAATTTTTTAATAACAATAATAAAATTTTTAGAAAAATAATAAAACTTTATCGTTTGCTGGTTGGGTCGGGTTTGATTGTCAAACCCGTGACTCGACCTGTAAAAATTGATCAGGTCGGGTTAACTCGAAAATGTATTGTTTTTTGAAACCCGAGTGGGTCGGGTCGGGTTGCGTCAGGTCGTGGGTTAACTCGAAAAACTGAACACCTCTAATCCGGTTTATCAAGGAAAAAAGCATCCACAGATTCAGAATTCCTCAATCCATAACAACTGATTAAGGCACTATATTCACAAGAGAGTAGATGAAAGATTTTACAGAAGATTACAAGATCAAGTTAATCAACTCCACTCCTCATTACCCACATGCTAATGGGCAAGCAGAAGCTTCAAACAAAGTGTTAATTGGAATAGTGTAAAAAAATGATTGAGGAAAACCCTAGAGAGATTGACACATAATCCTCTCAGAAACCAATTGCTCATACAGAACTTCGAAGATGAGTGAAACAGGCGAGAGCGCTTTCTCCCTTACCTTTTGCCATGATGCAGTCCTACCGACAAAAGTTGTAGTTCCCTCCCTAAGACTGGCCAAGCAAAATGAATTAACTCATGAGGAATAGAACCGAGCCATGATAATAGTACTAGAAGGATTGGATGAACAATTTTAATAATCTGGTGGTACAGAAGAAGAAAGCTTACATGACTTGTAATAAATGGGTGATGAGGAACATTTGAAGGAATGGTTGCACGAACTTTTCACAGAAACGCCTTTCGGTCTCGGGATCGACTTAAATTGTTTTTATGCCTTTTCTCTCTATAATGTCGAATTTTACCAGATCTATAGACTACTATTTTATGTTGTTTTTTTTTATGTGTTTTACACACCAAACAATCCCTTAAGCAGCAACTGCTGTGAATGATAATAAGGGGAAAATATGATTTTGGTTCGAACACCAAATAGGCTTTGGTGCTATAACTGATTAGAAACAAAAGGAAGTGTGGCCTTTGTCGGGATGTATGCCCTAGAGCTGCATGTAATGTAAACGGTTTTATATATTTTGAAATAAAATAATACATTATTCATTTATCAAAGTGTTTGTTTAATTTTCGCACATTATAAATTATCTGGAATACCCTAGATTACTTATGTGCCTTCAGACTTAATGTATGAGTGTCATACACAAGAGAATTTAATTCTGAAGTTAGTAATCTTAAATAGTCCATAGAGAGAAAATAAAACGGTACTTTATTTGTGGTTTATCTATAGCTGCGGTCCATTCTATATTTGTATGACGACCTTAATCCGGGATCATCCATGTAGAGACATGAGAATGGAGACACCTTGTATGATGTGATCATATAAGACTGGACCTAGATGTAAATGATATTCTTATAACATCTGTTAAACAAAGAAAGTCATTTCAATCTACTAGATGGTCATATATGGATTGATCTTAATCCTGAGTGTACTACGAACTCCAGCATGGCAGGCTATGTCCTTTGATTTACAAAGGTGAGGTTGGTGTAGCAGTCCCGACCAATAGCTACGTACTTTGGGGGCATGGTCTGTTGTGTAGCTGGGAACGTTTTACATAGATATGAAGTTTACTCATTCTTGCGAGAAGTAGAAGAGTATCTTCCTTAAGGGTTGATTCGGTACTTGAACAGTTTGAGCACTCAAGTCTTTCTATTACGAATAGAAAGATTAAAATTCATAATGGTTATGAATAAATCGTTCATTAGAGAATCAATGACATTTAAGGTATAAATAATTAGAGGGGTATAACGAAAATTATGACCCAACTCTAATTACGAGATACTTGTGAAGGCTCAATTTGTATGTAGTGACTAAATCGATGGACACTGACTTGGTTCGGCTTACTATATCATCTGCGGCAATAAGAGTTCAACTTTGGGTTTTTAGTGGAATAACCCGGAGGTAATAATTCGAAATATTTAATTAAGAGCTTAATTAATATTTTGAGATTATTGGAGCTCGGAACCGTAGGTCCATTTGGTCCCCATGTTAGCTCGATATACTATAGCGAATTAGTATAATTGGATAGTCCAATTATATACTCACAAAGGTATAAATATTATTAATATAATTAATAATATTATTTTGTCACACTTGAAACCTTATATTAAAAGTTAATATATGGTTTTTTTTAAATATATGGTATTTATACACATGTATTAAATTATATAAGATATAATTTAATGTAAGGTCAAATTAGGAATTACAAATTTATTTAAATAAAAGGGTGAATTTGGAATTTCCAAATTTTATGGGTTTTGGAACCCTTGGCATTATTTTGGAAGTTACATATTTATTTTTTATCTTACATTGATGACAATGTAAGTTTTAAGTTTGGGGGTGTGTGCATGTTGTTTACTTGTTATTTATTTATATATATAAAAACAAAAATTTCTTGTTTTTAGTCTTTGATAGTAAAGCATAAATCCTATGATGATACTATTTGTTTATTGGTGAAATTTTAGAAATGATAAGTGCCCAATTTACTTTTATCTGATGCCTTGAGTAGTTGATCTATGTTTGACTCGTAAGCACTCAATTATAGGTTTTTAGCAGTGAAAACTTAAGTAGTTGACAAGGTGACTAGTTGAAGAAATTGCATGTCGATGAATGACCATTTGCTTAGATATTTATCTTGATTTGCTAGTGTTATGATGTATGGTATGGATAGAAATAAAAGAAAAAAGTCTCTAAAGAAAGAAAATAAACCACCTATAACCGATAAGCGTGAAGCTACCTATGGGCGAGTATTAGGACCACCATGAGGAGAAATGCTACCTTAAAGGGTAGGTGAGTTGAAAAAAAAAAAGAAAAAGTTCAAAAAAAAAGTGCAAAAAGAGAGAAGAAAAAGAAAAGAAAAATCATACCATACTGAGCACAAAATAAAGCAATTACAGAGCATACTTGAGATATCTAAGTTGGTTTGACCCATCGATCCCAATTTTTAAACGAAATCATTAAGTTGGCTTACTTAGGAATCAAGCTATGAATGAACCTTTACACATACACACACAGTGAGTCTAGCCTAGATGAATTATTCATGAACTTGGATCTGAGCTGAATTACGTACTTTGAAGGTTCTCTGATTTCATTGATAAGCACTATTTGAGGACAATTTTATGCATAACTATCAGGATTATTTTAGTTGCTATCTTATTTGTTTTATATTTTTACATGATTGTGTGTGAATGACGTTTGTGGGTATCGTCGCTGTAAGTCCTCACGAGACTATAACTCGTCCACTAGGGCCGCCTATGGGTTTAAAGGCTTGTTGCATACGCTAAATGCAATCGTGATCCCTATGAAAGTGGCTTAGTTAATTTATTTATTTTTATTTGTTTATTTGTATTTAGTTTTTATTTTGTCTTTTGCTCGGGACTAACAAAATATTAAGTTTGGGGGTGTTTGATAAGTGCGGTTTATACCCACTTATTCCGACATCCTTAGCCTATTATTTTGTTATGGATCGAGTCATTTAATGTCATTTATAGTTCATTTTATATCTTAGGAAGCATTAGAACATGAAGAATGTACCAATTACGCATGTTTCGGGACCTATTAGGAGCATCGGACTCAAGAACAGGCAAAAACCAGCATCAGATGGCACTGAATTTAAAAAGGCTATAACTTTTGATCTAAAAAGAGTTATGAGACCCATAATATATCAATTTACATCTACTCAAAGGCATCTATGCGTTCCATATAAAATCCAGGGGCTTTGGCTCCGCAGCGCCAAGCCCAGGCGCCGCAGCGCCCCGCGCGCACCATAAACATGATCTTAGGGTTTTTAGATGTTTAATGGTTCCAAGACTTTATTATAAATACATTAGTTTGTCCAAAAATCAAGGAGAAGGCTAATACACAGCACAAAACACCAAAATACATATTTTTAGAGATCCAAGGAGGAGGATTGAAGAGCAACAAGAGGAGATGAAGGCGGTGACGTCCGAAAAGGAAGAGATTCAATTCGGGTTTTATCTTCTTGTTTCTTTCTTTGAACTCTAATGATTTCCATTAGATTCATGACTTGTTTATCATTTTTTTTATCTATTGTCATGAACTAAACTCCTTAATTCTGTAGAATGATGTAATCGTTGCTTGAACCTTGTATTGTTTGTTAATTTTGTTATGAAGTTTTATTGAGTTATTTATATTCTTTTGAGTTTAATACTTTGTGTTTGCTGGCCACAAATATTATGGTATATGTTTAGAATTTATCACTCGAGAGAGGGGATTTTGAATAGATCTAGAGAATATAACTTATGAGTTTTATAGAGTTCGAGAGAATATATAAGTTCCTTTGAAGTCGTTAATATAGAATCACAAAGCGTAATGAGTCGTTCACTACTAGATTTTTATAGAGATATCGAAGTTTGTAGTTGATGATATTTTCACTGATACTCGAGAGAGGGAGTGGATAATTTCAGAATCTTGACTTATAAACAATATAACTGAACAAGGATTAATTGGCATGACAAATACATAGGCGACAGCTAGGTGAAATTAGGATCTCGAATATCTATCGTATTAGTTCCTCCTATCTAAATATTTTTATATTTTATTTATTGAATTAAATCTTTGTTAATTATCATCTAAATAAAGTTAGGATTATCAATTGTAGTACTTAGTGCAAGTTAACGCAATCCCTGTGGGTTCGACACTCTTCACTCATATTTATACTAAAACTTGACATCGTACACTTGCGGTATGATATAAAATATCACAACAATAAATAATATGCTTTTATCAATTATATGGTTTAATGATATTTGGTCCGTTTGTTGAATTCTAAATTTTAAAACCTTATAGTGGACTAATAACTTAATAGTTAAATTGATTAAGATCGCTATAAGAAACCTGATTAAATTAGTTTAATTAAGTTAAATGGTTAGTAGAGACTAATCGGAATTAGTGAATAAAATTTTAAGAGTTAAAATTTGACAAGATCACTAATAATCCACTAGTATTAATAAGGTTATGTTTTTAGCCGAGCGTAATCTTAATACATTAAGAAACTAGTGAGATAGAAACCTTACACTTTAAATTAGTGAGTGGGAGAGAGGTATACCATAATTTATCCCACAATCTCCATTGTTATCCAGAAACGTGAGATTCAAAAGGCGCCTCGAGACGGCTTTGCTCCCGTCCCCCTACGGATGGTGTCCATTTTAGGTCAATATCAGTTTTGGATTCCGAGAGGATAGAGACTCTAGATGTATCTGGTGATTTGACCTATCCTACGACGGTACTTCACTAGTAAGTCTGAGGGTTCCGAAATAATGGGTCACACTCACAAAAGAATTATTAACTTGTTAATCAAAGATTCCTTGATCAAAATAACGGTAGTTGATTAATGTAGGAATAAGAGTTATTTCAGATATATTAATTAATTGAGAATGTCTCAATCTATCATGCGAATACTTTACCTACCCTACGACGTCACTTATTTATGGGATGATAGATAAATGTGGCATAGTAATTCTTTTAGTTTTCTAATTCATTATACATTGATCATGCATCATGTTTAATTTTATGCCTTAATATTTGACAATTTTTATATGCGGCATCTACAATTATCTCAATTCTCAAACAACAAGAAAAATTAACTGGGGAAAATTATGTTAAATGGAAAAGTGACATGAATGCTATTTTGGTCTACGAAGACCTTAAATTTGTAGTAATGAAGGAATGCCCTCCTGAGCCAGCACCTAATGCTGGTAGAGCTGCACGTAATGCCTATAATAACTAGATTAAGGACGATAAGAAAGCCCATAGCTATTTGATAGCATCCATGTCTGAGGTTCTTGCAGTACAACATCAGCCTATGGCGACAACATCACTGATTATGTAGTCTTTACAGAACATGTTTGGGCAGCCTTCGAAACGGGCACAACATGAGGCTATTGCCTCTATATTGACCGCTATGATGAATGAATGTACATCAGTCCGAGACCATGTGTTAATGATGATGTCACATCTAAATATTGCCAAAACCCATGGTGCACATATCATTGTGCAAAGCTAGGTGACAATGATCATGGAAACACTTCCGAAGAGTTTCCTGTAATTTAAAAGCAATTATTCTATGAACAAGTTGACTTTTACGTTAACCGGACTGCTAAATGAGCTCACCAATTATGAGTCCATGATGATGGGTCCTCGTAGGTCTAATGCTGAGGCAAATGTTGCCGAATCTTCTAAATCTGCAACGAAAAAGAAGAAAGGCAATTGGAAGGAAAAGGCAAAGCCAATGAAGAAAAAAAAACAACAAAGGCTCTAAAGGTTCTAATGCCAAAAGAAAATGTTTCCATTGTGACTAACAAGGGTATTGGAAAAGGAATTGTCCAAAATACCTAGCTGAGCTTATGGAGAAAAAGAATGCAGGTAAATATGATTTACTTGTTATGGAGTCTTTTTTAGTGGAGGATGATAAATCCGATTGAATTGTTGATTATGGTTCCACTAACCATGTTTGTTGTTCTTTGCAGCTACTTGATTCATGGAAGGACCTTGCTGAAGGTAGCTTTACCATGAGAGTTGGGATAGAGGATGCTGTTTCAGCTAGAACAGTGGGAGTTTCCAAATTAAACTTTAATAATAGTTATTTATGTTTGAATGATGTGCTTTATATTCTTGGTTTTCGCAGGAATTTGA
>SKCR01035081.1:0-42289 GCA_019454045.1 Zanthoxylum bungeanum
TCAAGAGCTCACCTTGTACTCAAAAGGTAGGCAACAATAAGTAAGTCTGCTTAACAAATCGAGTCTGTCCAACAAACCCAACCGTTTTCCTTAGCTAACAACATTCATATTTTGTAGAATCCAAATTCCACATCAATATGACTCAGACGCAATATCAGTATTGTGCTATAGCTATTGATTTGTCTATGTATTTAGAAATTTCCAAATACTATGAGACAACCGCAAGCACTATACCATTATGAAAACTTCTAATATATAGGGTCACTATGAAACTTCAAAAGTCAATACTTCATAAGTTGCAACTGATTCCACTAGTTTAGTAGAATCAACAGTGACACTCCCACTGCATATTTTCTAACTTTATATGACATAGACCATCTAATGTCATAATTAGGATCAAAACTAATCTGAACTTATGGTTGTAGACTAAATTCTCCATGAATAAGAAACTTGTTCTTAATATCTCAAAGATCACAAAGAACATGTTTCAAGACTCATCATATGATCTACTGCATATCAAAATAACTCGTAACAATTACGATTAAATTGATATCTTTAATCGCAGATAATATAATATTCATTACGTCATCATCATATGATGCATAATATTGACTAGACATTCTAATCAATATCACTTTCGACAAATGAATCATCCTTTACGAAAGATGAATACTATATATATATATATAATATATATATATATATAAGACACATTAGCTGTCAAACAGTTATACTAACTGTCATACAGATAGTCTTACTGTGTCATTTACTAGATCATATCTAACATGCGACTAATATGAGTATCTCACAAGTCTCTTAGTTTTATATCTTATATAAAACTTTATATCAAATATAACAGAGACTACTCCCACTTGCTTTACAGAGAAAAGAAGACTTAGGATATATAGTACTAAAAAGAAGTTTGTACGCCCCCACTAACCCTACTAACAGATACGTATTCTCTATACTTCGATAAAACCAGACAATCTGACTGATATCAAAATCAGAGAACATGGATTTCCGGAAAGCTTACTTGAGTCTACAATAGGCTCTATAAGCCAGTATATCAAACTGTGATCTTAGCAGAATACAAACTCTAGGGCCATTCTAGAATGAACTATTCAAACAAAGAAATCACGACATGTCTCTCATTCGAAGAAATCACTCAAGAATGCCACTTTGTATTCTTTAGCCAAAATACAAAGTTTAATATCAGCATTAACCAACAATCTCTAACTGTTCCATTAGTGCGACCAGAAAAATGTATTCTCAGAATCTACAATAGACTACTGAGGATGACCTTTTCTCATTGTCATATTATAAAGGTCAAACCTTTATCAAGCTCACTTTGCTTTTGCTTCGCAAACAATTTACACATTTGATGAACTATTCATAACGAAAGCCCAATCAAGTTCAAAACTCGATTGTAGTAAGTTATGAACAATCCTAGATCTATGGTTCAATGCTAATTCCAACATCGATATCAAATATCGCTCCCACTATAAGTTATAAGATAATTTTCTTCGATAAGAAAACAACAGAATCATTAAGTATCTTATACTTTGTCAATGATTCTGGCATCCTATTGGACTTATACGGAAGTTGTCTAAGGGTCTTTTCATCTTATTAATTACGTAGTTCCACTTATAGTTTATCATTCTCACATTTGACTTCAATAAGTCAAATCTTTTCTGCAATCGTCAACATCCAATGTTAACCTCCAAGTAACAAAATAATTTTATCACTCGGGATCGTAGAAAAGATATTCTATCAAATAGAATAAAATATTCCATTAAATAGAATAAATGATAAACCTTTCACTCGTACCTCCAAGACACAAGTACTTTCAATTATATAATAATTATACAAAAGAAAGTTTCAAATCTCAAACTTTTCAAGATTTGATTTTTCTACCTATACATATCATATATGTAATTGTAGAAACGAATGAAATTTTAATTAAAAGATGAATTGGTGTTTCTGGAGCATAACCCCAAGAGTATTGAAAACCAATTCGGTAACACTCAATATCAATGAATCAAATCATATAAGATTCTATTACTCCCACTGACCAATTCCATCAAAATAGAATCGCGGAAGTTTAACATTGAGTAAGAATCACATTCATTAAATAATCTTAGAACTAATTGCCTTAATTCATGTGTTTGATCATATCAAACATCTTTGAACAATTCAAAGACTCACAATGAATTTTATAGTTTTCAACACTTCAAATAGAATATCTTTGAACCATTCAAAATATTCTATCCACATTTTATCAGAAACATATTGAAAGTTCTCGAATAATTCAAGACGTTCAACATGTTCTTTATTAGAAACACGTAACTTAGTAATGACAATTCATTAAAAAAAGTTACAGAGTAAAGAAAACTATCTAAGACAATTACTAATTTATTAAACTACATACATCCAATATATTAGTCTAATAGATCTTGTGGTCCAATGACAATCATTGGTTAAATGAGATTTAATCACATCATGAATACGATATTCATTAAATGGATAAGGATACATGGTGTGATTTCGTATCAGTCCATCCTTTACCATAAGGAATAAACATATAATGCTCTTGTGATAAAAAAACTCATAAAGCACTGTTCTAAGTTATTCCTTTTACCGAATATTTTTCTTAATGCTTATCTTTCATTAATGACACTACTAGTCATATTAAAATATGTAACAACTGTTTATATAGAACAAGTAACTATCCAATAGTCACAAGTTCTGATATCAAATATCAAAACAGTTATTAAACATTTAATAACTTGATGGGAGATCTGGTATCCAATACCTATAGTTGTCGTATTGTGAGAATCAACATTCTCTATACACAACTATACACATCTCATTTCTTAGGCTTTATAATTTGCGTTCAATTATTCACAATAATTGTAAATGATTAATTAGCAAACTGTATCAGAAAAGTGACTTCTAAAAGTCATTAAAGCCAAGAAACATCATTATAAGATAAACAAATACTAAAGTGATTTTCTTAATGCCAGTCAAGAATCTCGAGACATGAACTGTTCAAGTCAATTCTTAATGCATAAGAAACAATTCTCTCCAGACAGTTATATCCTAAACATATATCATTTTTAGATTACCTAATCGCGACTTAGAAACTAAGTCACAAACCATCTTGATTTTCAAGAAAATCGGAACAACAATTCTCGATGGTTTTAACTAATTTAACAATATTTTAGTCTACTGTCTTTCTAGAACCTATTCTAGAATTACGCAACCATAAGTAAAGTTAGAAAACCTATTCAAGTAATAAACATGCAGTGGATTAGAAGTATAAATCTATAAATAATATAGAATAAAGGAAAACGAAGCAGAATTTTCCAAAATATTACACACTGCTTAAGTTATGGATTTTTAACCCAGCAGTGTTTCCCACTACTTTTCATAATACCGTAATCCCCAATGGACAATGGGAATTCAATAATTAAATCGAATTCCATAGTGAGAGTAGGATCCCATGAATATATTTCGACTCACAGCTTTGGCACGATCTCTCCTACGTATATTCATTAGGTAGATAACTTATTGTCAATCACTCACCAGTGACTCCTGGTTTTGGTCCTGACCGTTTCTCATTATGACAACTTTGGCACGTTCACAAGGAGGCGTATCAAGGCTTCACTTGTCAATGACAAACTCAAGCTACCGATGTAGTCCTGACAGCTTTGGCACGTTCAGGATTTCCACTTTCACTTGAATTTATCTAGTATCAATATACAACCGGCATGGATAAAATCTCATAACCTACACCCTCACAGCTTTGGCACGATCTCAGATGCAGTTATAGAAAGATACTCATAAATCGTACTAACAAGACGGACCAAGAAACATGTATCCAATACACGTCACTTTAACAGCCTTATTTTAAGCGGGGATTTTCCTCAGGAAGCTATACTCTACATCTAATGCAGAAAATTAATCTAAATCATTTTCTAAACAATTCAATTCTACCTAAGAAAATATAACACAATTTAACCATTAAATTTTCGTTATATTTTCCGTTAACGTATAATCGAAAAGTAAAGAAATATATTTAGATTACATGCATGTGCGAACATTAAAATTGGATTAAATATCAAATATCAAGCATGAATAATATAATGGATAAAACATCAGACTTGCTCTGATACCATTTTTGTTGGGGTTTTAGGCGATGGGCGCAGCGGAAGCGCGGGTTCGGGCGAAATCGTATTTTAAAACTTTTTCAAAACATCAAATAAATTATTCAATATCTAATATGAATAATTTATTCATATTTCACCTAAACCTATTTATTCAATATCAAATATTGATATAAATAAGGTTGAAATTTCGCGAAACTTTTACGAAACTATTTTTCTGCAAAATGACTCAAAATGCTTTTTCGACTGAACCGACCACCCGAAACTTATGGCAGCCCAATAGTGTCAGGGAAGTTCATAGGCTGTCCGAACAGTGAGGAACACACTGTTTGGACAGCCGTCACCTGGTTGACTCAAAAGTCACCCGATAAGGCCGTTTTTGGCCATTTTCGCTTATTTCAACTCGAAAACAATTTCCAAAAAATGTTCCAACTCCCAAAACACATACAATACATTAATATGACATCAAATTCATCATAAAATTTCTAGTTCTACCAGATCTGATCCAGAAACCGAATTTACTAATTTTTCATGCTTTAATCCAAAATTTTCAAGATTAATCTAATTAATCAAGACACCAACCAAAGTCACCACATATGAACAACCCAAGAACAATTATAGGCATTATAATAGTGGTCATAACACTCTAGAATGGTAATATGTCATCAAATGATCAAATTGGATTAATATTACAATAATATTAACCAATAATACTTCGCACATGCTTTAAACTTCCAAATCCATCAACCAACATCAAAAGCCCCAAAATTTAAGAAACTAAGGAACCCTGGAACAATTCTAAGAATTCAAGATAACATAAAACTAAATTTCAAGCTTAGGGTTAAGAAGATTACCTTTAATCCCTTGAAATCCCAAACTCTTTCTTGAATTTCCTTCATTTTCTTCAAGGTTTCATCAAACCATAGTCTTATGGTTTATTTTCTTAGGTTGATCGGCCATGTCAGCAAGTTGTTGGAGGAAGAAAATAATTTTCCCTTTTTAAAAAGGCTTGACCGACTTTGGCATAAAGTGCGTGCATTTTTGTCATTTTTCCATTTTAATCAAATTAAAATCAAATCAAACTTTATATTATCAAATAATATTTTGACAAATAAAGTTCAATTAAATCATGCAATCTAAACCAATAATAATTGGATAATTTTTCATAACATTTATGAAAAAGAGTTATTAATTAATCATTTGAATATTTAACAATTAAATATCCAAATAATCAATTAATATAATTATTATTATATATGTATTTTTATTTATAATAAATAAAAAATACATATATTTATGGCATGTGTCAAAATCTCATTTGACGAATAATTAATGTGTATCTAATCATATTATGTATCAAATACAAATACATAATAATTATGATTGGACAAAATCCCCAAATACATGTGTTATCATTTAACCGATTAAACGGTCCGAATTAACTCATTTAATCCGGTGAAGTATTATGAATAATCTGTATTATTCATATCACGTTGCCCAAGTGCTCAACGAGTACACTTCATATTGTGAGACTCTATAAGTTTAGGTTTATCCGTCACGAAATCCAATTTCGTGTCCATAATCCACCCGCTAATGAATTATGACGACCACAGATAATCTCACCAAATTATACAAGTCGAGGTCATTGCATACATATAATCCATCCGTCAAAGGCTATCCGTATTATACATGGGATATAGATGAAAACGTGAAATTCGTTCGGTATAATACAGTCGACTTTCAATTTACGATCTCTAAATAACACTCGGAACTAATTTCTGAAGTTATACCAAGGCCATGGATTTACTAGATCGTAAACACGTGATTGGATGCTTATGCCCTGTACACAGGACTGACAGATCCTATCTTGATACACACTGGATATCATGAGCATCAGTCCACACCCAACGAACATGCAGATGTTTGATCATGAATAGATCGTTGACGTGACTGTCATCAAAGTGTGAAGGATAACTCATATATCCCACTGTGGTATCCCAAGTCAAAGGACCACTATGCTCGCTCAACTCGTGAAGATTCCTATTGACGTTGGTGTACCATATATTACGAAATCTTCAGTGAGTTGTTCAGTGTCTTATCAAATAAATACCTACATGTCTATACTAGTCTCCCGAGACTCATGGTTCATTGGGATAAACCATCGGACCAAGTCACGATATATGACATGTACTGGTCTCAACGGATTTTACTAACCGACCTGTATCAGTAAATCTTGACCAGAAACTTTATTTAAGGATATACATCTTATAGTGCGCTTCCCAATGTCAATTACAATCTATGTTGTAACTGCGCACTATATTGTAAATCCTAGGGTCTTTGTCTAATATACATGTATCACTAAACCAGATTCAATTTCGATCTAATCATAATCAGATTTCTAATCGTAATTAGATCGAATAAGTGTATAAAAGACAAGGGTGCTACAATTAAATTAGTAATATTATGGAAAATAGAATTGCTCGTATTTTTGAATCAGACATAAATACGATTCAGATTGGCACTCCGAGCATCAACCCTAACAATAATCATGTGAACCGAACCTCGTGGTGAAATCTATTTCATAATCCGAGCGTACAATCAGGGTAGGATTCGATTATCTTTCTTTTTAAATATTGTTTATTTAAAAAAATTATTTAAGGAATCGTAAATTATTTATGAAATTGTTTATTTTAAATTATATATGGAATTGTGAATTATATTCATTTAATTGTTGCATAAGTGTTTTGGTGAATTATATATTACACACATACTGTTGAGTCACACATGATGTTTGTCTAGTTGCATCATAATTAGATGTTCGACCACATGAGAGTCTGTAACCTATATGAAAAGTGTGTTAGGATCAGTGAAAGTCCATAAAGTTCATGAATATTCGACCACACATGAGCCTGTAACTCTATAGGGAAGGTGTGTCAAGATTACCCTCGGTAAAAGTCCATAAAATGTCATGGATGTTCGACCACACAGAAGTTTGTAAACCCCGTATGGAAAGTGTGCTTGGATTACCTTCGGTGAAAATTCATAAAATATCCTGATATTTGACCACACAAGAGTCATGGCTATGATCACCATGGGTTAGAGCCCATAAATCCTATGCGGGATTATTATATGAGAGCTTTCGTGCCTATGTTGGATATGAGAATGGTTCGCCGCATGAATCTTAGAGATTAGGTGACAATTGGTGTTGCGATTATAAATATTATGTAGATGATGTGATGGGATTATTCTTGGTGAATGTCCGTAAAGTGTCATGATTGATTATATATGACCATGTGATTTGTTAAAGTACTCTCGATTGTGATGCGGAAGTCAGTCTCATAGTTACATTTGACATATAACTATGTGTGTTTATGTGAATTTTGAGATTCTTATTTTTGTGATATTTTAAAATTTGAGATGATTTAATTTATTTTTCAGTTATTATTTCTAAATGCGTATTTATTTGCATTTGATAAGGTAACCATGCAATAGTATTTTCTAAGATAAATTTTTGAAACAGACAATCGAATCGTACGAATATTTTCCTAAATACTCACCCCTACTTCCATCACACAAGTAGCACAAGATAAGACTTCACGATGATAGACCTCGGGAGTAAAGACATGTGCTTATGGGGCCCGTTCACAATGGACTTTTACAAGGAGTTATGTTGACCCAAGGACAAGTCTGTATATTTTTATATCAGGATAATTATTTCTATTTTTAAATATTAATAATGATTCATAGTTTTCTTTATTACGGATTTTTTTCTTTATTTATCAAATTATGTTTAATGGATACAGAAATTGTGGACATAACCTAGATTATAATATTAATATTTATGTTAGCTTATAATTTTCAAATAGAGTGAATTTGACTAATCTCCCCTAGGTCCAATTTCGGGGCATGACAAAAATGAAGAAATACAAAAGTGTCATCAATTAAAAAACAAAAGCCAAATAAAATATTTCTTCATATCATACCCGTTTTTTTTTTTCCTCTAGATTAATATATCGTTTCTTCTAGGGTGAGCAAAATCGGTTTCAGTTCCGATTCCATATGGAACCGGAACCTACCTGGAAAAAATCGGTTCCTAACTAAATGGAACCATAACCTACCCAATTAAATATGGTACCCTATTATTCGGTTCCAATTCGGTTCCGGTCCGGTTCTGAATTACCCTATTTTAAAATATTTTAAATGAAAACTACATTTCGATACGAGTCCGTAGGAAAAAACGGAGACCAAATCGGAGTCCAGCTCAATAACGAAACACACAAGTGAATACCAGATAATTTTTTTTTCCTATTTTTGTTAAAGCGCGGTTGACGGTTGAATGTTACGAAGCCTTTCCTGGATTTCTCTTCTCCTTGCTTTTTCAGAGTCTGCTTTTAGAGTGGAACTGGTGAATCTGGTTCAAGGCTAAATGTTTTGTTCAAATTAGAATTTTATTTTGTAATTTATCTATGTTCCTTTTAAGTTTACAAATATATATATGTATTAACCTGACTATTTATTTAATTAATTTTCATGATTCTACATCACAGAAAAATTCTACAAAAAATAATATAAATAAACTAATTATCATAAATAAATTTGGTTCCAAAAACAGGTTCCATGGTCCGGTTCCGGTTCCGACCAGTTTGGAACCGGAACCGGACCTATTAAAATCGGTTCCTTCATTTTTGGAACCAGAACCGGACCAGTTATAACCGGTTCCGATTCCAAACCCGGAAAATAGGTCCGGTTCTAATAGGTTCCGGTAGAACCAGAACCGATGCTCACCCCTAGTTTCTTCATATCAAACCCGAACTTTATTTTATTTTATTTTATTTTTATTTTTGCAAATTCTTTATTTTTTAAAAATAATTTTGATTTTTTTGATTTTAATTATATTAACACGATTTTTAAGTCGAACCCGGCTCAAACCACCTAGATTTTTCTGGATCCGGTGTGGGTTTCATAAAAACTGGACTTGGCCCAGAAATATACCGGCCTAAGATTTTTCAAATCGAATGTAAAATACATCTAACCCTGTATGTACCACTCTGATTTGTCCGGGTCCAATTTGGTATGAGTAAACTCTGACCCAGCTCAAAAAAATCCAAGCCTAAGATTTTTAGGCCCTGATGTAAAATATATACAACTCGAGCTGAACCATCCGAGTTTCATTAAACTCACACTTGACTGGAAAAATCTAGGACTAAGAGTTTTAGAGGCGGATATAAAATACATTAACCCGATCTAGACCACTCGGGTTTGTCCGGGGCTGATATAAGTTTCATTGAACTCAGAACCAACTTGAAAAATCCGGGTCTAAATTTGTTTGACCTGAATGTAAAACATATCCAACCCAATCTAGACCATTCGAGTTTGTCTGGGTATGGTTCAAGTTTTATTAAACTTGAACCCGACTTGGAAAATATTAATTGACACAAGTTTCCCTAAATAAAATATCAAGTATTAACTTTAGCTAGCACCAAATAGTGAACTGCAATTACATTCGAGGTCACAATCCTCATTATTGGCGCTTATTTTTGAGTATAAACTTGTTAGAGGCCAAACATTTGGGCCTTCATTATCGTTACCAACAGTACATGACTTTAACCGTTTGTTTGACCACGTTGTTTGTGTAATACCCCAATATAAGATTTATTATTTGAGATTATTGAATTAGGTACCCTTTTTGATGTATTATTATAAGTAAGATCCTTTTTTTTTTTTTTATGAATTGAATTTTTTTTATGAATCTTAGAATTAATTTGGAGCTTTATATTATATTCTTATTAGTTAAAGTCATTAGTTTTATTTTCTTTAAAATGAAGCCATTGAGATCACAATATCATTTATTCTTAGTACATATGCAAACCTATATATTTGATGGAGGCTAGGGTTTCCTCTCTAAAATTTGTGTCCGTCTCTAGAGGAAGAATATTAGAGGTAAGAATTTTTTTTTTTTATTGTTATTATCAATTTTTTTTTACATATTTGGTGAAGCATGATTAGGTTAGATAATTAGAATCTAATATTTTCCAGAAAATTATGTCGACATAGGCTATTTCGAATTTCTTAGTAATTATTTTATTTTGTTTTTAATTCTGAAAATTTTATATGTTATACTACACATCCAAATGAATCTTTTTAACAATGTTTTACTTAAATCAGATAAATACATATTTTTAATTATTTTTTGAATTCAGGTTTGAAACACTGAAAAATTATGTTTCATGTGAAAATATGTATTGCTCAATTATTTTACTATAGTTATACTTCTTCAAAAATTATGAATTTTGGAATATGTCTAGAATATTTATATACTGTCTTGTAATTTTTAGATGAATGGATAAATAGTTTGGTATTGTTGAAGCCATTATATTCAGAGCTGCAAAATGTTTTACATAATTTTATGAGGTTAAAATATAAATCAATTTATTAGTTTTTAAGAAAAATTAAGCTATGAGATTTTTATGATGGAAAACCCTATATGTCAATATGCTCTCTATAAATTTGAGATTTGTTTGTTAAGGGAATAATTTATTAAAAATAAGAGAATGTGGATTGTTCTATTATGAAACTAATATTATTATTATTTGAGGATATTTAAAATTAGGTCAAGCATTTTGATAAGCGTTTGTTATTTGAGGTGGTCATCAGGTAAGTAAGCTATACTTTCAACTGGGATCACAATAAATATATGTACATGTATGGATTTTTTTAATGATTATTTTGTTATGTTTATTTGACATGTGTGAGAACCAGTTGCATGGAAGCTTCCTATGTATAATATTCAGCTGCCATATATGATAGAAAGAGGCCAAGACAACTTTAGGTGCATATTGAAAATGAAACAAGCAAACAACAAACTTTAGGTGGAGATTTTACATTTCCACGAAATTAGGGAGTGATTGGTGGGCACTGTAGAGCCAAACCTTAGCTATAAATTCATAGCTTGGTTGTAAGCTCAAATGCATCCAAATTTGTAAAGCTTCAAGTGTAGAAAGCTTTGAGAGTGTTAGAGAGCTAGTGAATGTTTTTTGTAAAGTTCAATACTTGTAATTCTATTCTTGTAGTAATAGAGTTTCAGTTTTCCTTCAAATATACTCTAGAGTGAAAAAAGAATCACAACAAATGGTATCCGTAGCTTTGGTTATACATTAGGGTCGTAAAATCGAAGAACGAAACTTGGTTCGAAAAAATCAAGTTTCGGGGAAGTTGTCAAAAAATAATTGAGCATACCATCAGCTAGTCACGTCGAGACGAGCACGGTGGTATTTTTCGGTGAATGAACGGAGGTCCAGGGAGCCCACACAAGCCAACAAGTGAAACCCAGTCTCGGTCACGCGCCACACACGCCTGCTGGAGTTGAAGACGACTACGTCAGCGCCAAAAGGGAAAGAAAAAGAAAACAAAGATGGTTGAGCGAGCAGAGCCACCGGCGAGTGAAGCCATGTCTCAGTCACGCGCCACATGCGCCTCCTTAAAGTTGAAGACGACCACGTCAGCACCAAAGGGGGAAGAAAAAGAAAACAAAGATGGTCGAGCGAGCAGAGCCCATCATCGCCACGCCAGCGACCAGTCAGCGCCACATCAGCGCACTATCATCGGCCACGTCAGCGACATGTCATCAACCACATCAGTGCCACGTGTCAGCTAGGTCAACAGTTGGTCCCACTTTTGCCACGTCAGCAGCCATATGTCGGCCACATATGCAAAACTGGTAAATTTCACTGAGCCCCCTGAAGTCTATGAAATTTATATTTTAGCCCTAGAAAGGTTTAGAAATTTACAAATCGGTCCCTGTATCAGATTTGGACCAATGAAGTGTCTAATCTATCATTTTCGACTGTTCAGAACGCAACGGTGACCTCTGATTTATAAAAATCAGCCTCAATTTTATCCTATTTTCATTTTAAACTTTAAACTTAAAATGGAAATGGAAGATTCCTCTTCTGGTGCAATGATCAAGTTGACAACAACTAATTACTCCCTTTGGAGACCTCAGATGATAGATTATTTACACTGTAAGGACTTGTTTGATGTTATCGAGGTGGAGGAAGTGAGACCAGAATCTGTTAAAGAGTATGACTTTAATAAACTCAATAACAGAACTCCGGGTCAGATTAAGCAGTGGATCAGCCACAGTGTCTTCCACCACGTAGCACATGATACAAATACTTACGAAATATGGATAAAGCTGGAAGACATGTTTCAGGCCAAGACAACTCGGAATAAAGCCTTAATAATGAGGCGTTTGGTGAACCTGAAGTTATGAAGTGGAACTTCCATTGCAGAACACACCAATGAGTTCCAAAGCCCAGTGAACCAGTTGTCTGCAGTAGACATGCAACTGGGAGATGAAGTTCAAGCCCTCTTACTACTCGATTCTATTTCTGATAGCGGGGAAACATTGGTGGTTACTCTCAGTAATTCGGCTCCAGGAGGTAAACATATCATGCCTATGATAAAATATGCCTTGTTAAATGAGGAGGCCAGAAGAAAAGACGTGAGCACAGATCAAACACAAGCCCTTGTCATAGAGAATCGAGAAGACAACAATATAAAAATTGAGGTAGAGGGAGAGGTATAAGCAAAAGCAGAGGCAAATCCACATACGAGAGAAAACCTATATACAAGTTCTACCACTGTGGGAGAGGTAGAAGGCCGCTTAAAGAAGAATGTCGAAAGCTGCAATGAGAGCAGGGTCAAGGCAATCCCCAATAGAAGAAAAATAATGCAGAGATACTAGTAGTTACCCTAGGTGATGTATCTATCTGCTCCGACTAGGAAGAAGCATGCATTCACACCGCAACACAAGATGTTGAATGAGTGGAAGATACTGCATCATCCTACCATGTCACCCCTCATAGGGACTTCTTCACAACATACAAAGCATGAGACTTTCAAAAAGTAAAGATGAGAAATACTAGTTCTTCTCAGATAGTGGGAATTGGTGAAATTCAGCTGCGGACAAATGAAGGGTATATACGGAGGTAAGACATATCCCTGAAATTTAGCTAAATTTACTATCGGGGGTAGCCCTTAACAAACATGGATATGCTAGCCACTTTAGCAATAGCACTTGGAGAATGATAAAAGGTGCCATGGTCATCGCCCGATGACATATATTGTGGCACTTTATACAAGACTTATGTGAAGATATGTGTAGAAAGCCTCAATGTAGCTGAACATGAGGCTTCTCAAAATTTGTGGCACCAGAGACTCGGTCACATGAGTGAAAGAGGGTTGTCTACCTTGACAAAGAAGGATCTAATCACTGTCTCCAAAAATATTGCTCTAGATACTTGCAACCATTGTCTTTTCGATAAGCAACATAGAGTCTTTTTCAATTTATCTTCAACAAGAAGATCAGAGTTACCCAGTCTGGTGTGTAGGAAACATTTTCCTAGTGCAGCGGAAACGGCATAGGCACACAGATCGGACTTGAAAAATTTTCTGCCTTTCCCTTGAACTGGCCGAATGTTACTGCCACTACCACTAAAATTTTGCTTTAGTTTTAGATAAAATTCCAGCCCTGAAACAGCCCCAGAACAATCCCTTAACAGTCGGACAAAAACTAGACTGTTTTGGACTCGATTCACGCCCAACGCACTGCAGAAACAACCCATGAAATGCGTGGACAGAGGCTGTGTTTTGATTCTAAATTTTCACTTGAAAACAGCCCCAACACACCCCAAAAACATCACAAAATATTCCCCAAAAAAACTGGATTAAAACGAAACCAAACTGAGTTCTGTTTCACGAAGTAAATGGGCGGCAGTGAGCAAAACAATGCTTCACTGCCGTGTAAAAAGAGAAAAAGATGAAGATGAAGATTTGTTCGACACCACAAAGTCTTCCGAACTATATCTCATTACCAACGAAAACTTGTGTGGGCAAGACTCACAAAATAATCCCTAAACGTTTTAGAGATTTAATCACACTATTATTTTGTTTTTATCTTTTTGTTCTTCTTTTGTTTTCTCAACAACTTGAGAGGATTTGGAGAAGAAGAAGATGGAGGCTATGGTTAGAATGAGAGGCTTTGGCAAAAAAGAAAATCCAATTTTCTTTTATACTTAAGGATTATTTTTTCCAAAACAAACAAATACCATCCCCTCATCCATTAGCAAGTTTCGGCCAAGGCAAGGAAAAATAGTAAATTTTCCATTAAATTTTGTAACAACCATATAACTTTCCTTAAAGCAAATATATGTTACAAAGTTGAATAGTTAATACCCATTTAAATGGTGTAACTACCAAAATAATGACAAGGGTTTCCAAAACCCAAAAAATTGGAAATTCTAATTTTAGCCTTCATTTAAATTATATCATATATAATTTAATTATTAATAATAAATAATTATCATATAATCATTTATTATATAAACCATATATCAACTTTTAATAAATAGTTCCAAGTGTGACAAATAATATCATTAATCATATTAATAATATTTATACATATGTGAGTATATAATTGGACTATCCAATTATACTAAATCCGCTACAGTATATTGAGGTAGCACGGGGATCAAATGGACCTACGGTTCCGAGCTCCAATAATATCGAAATATTAATTAAGCTCTTAATTAAATATTCAGAATTATTAACTCCGGGTTATTCCACTAAAAACCCGAAGCTGCACTCTCATTACCGCAGATGGTATATTAAGCCGATCCAAGTCGGTGTCCATCGATATAGTCACTACATATAGATTAACCCTTCACGAGTATCTCGTAATTAGATTCGGGTCATAATATCCGTTATACCCCTATAACTATTTTTACCTTAAGTACCATTGATTCTCTAATGAACTATTTATTCATAACCATTATGAATTTTAATCTTTCTATTCGTAATAAAAAGACTTGAGCACTCTAACCGTTCAAGTACCGAATCAACCCTTAAGAAAGATATTCCTCTACTTCTCGCAAGAAGGAGTGAACTCCATATCTATGTAAAACGTTCCCAGCTACACAACAGACCATGCCCCCAAAGTACGTAGTTATTGGTCGGGACTGCTACACCAACCCCACCTTTGTAAATCAAAGGACATAACCTGCCATGCAGGAGTTCGTAGTACACTCAGGATTAAAATCAATCCATATATGACCATCTAGTAGATTGAAATGACTTTCTTTGTTTAACGGATGTTATAAGAATGTCATTTCCAACTGGGTCCAATCCTATATGATCACATCATACAAGGTGCCTCCATTATCATGTCTCTATATGGACAAACCCGGATCAAGGTCGCCATACAAATATAAAATGGACCGCAGCTATAGATAAACCACAAACAAAGTACCCATTTTTTTTGCTCTCTATGGACTATTTAAGATTACTAACTTCAAACTTAAATCCTCTTGTGTATGACACTCATACACTAAGTGTGATGACACATAAATAATCTAGGGTAATCAAGATAATTTATAATATGCGGAAATTAAACAAACATTTTGATAAATGAATGATGCATCATTTTATTTCAAAACACATAAAGCCGTTTACATTACATATAGCTCTAGGGCATACATCCCAACAATCTCCCACTTGCACTAGAGCAAATGAGATATGTCACGTATTCCTAGACCATTTAGGTGACCTTCAAACACTTTAGCCGACAAGGTCTTTTGTAAACGGATCAGCCAGGTTCTCTGCGATTGCAATCTTTGTGACGGTAACGTCTCCTCTCTGCACTATCTCCCTGATGAGATGATATTTCCTCTCTATATGCTTTCCCCTTTTGTGGCTTCTTGGTTCTTTGGAGTTTGCCACTGCACCACTATTTTTGCAATAAAGTGTGAATGGTCTATCCATATTTGGAACAACTTCCAGATCTCCCAAGAATTTACGGAGCCAGACTGTTTCCTTAGTTGTTTCACAAGCTGCTACATATTCAGCCTCCATGGTGGAGTCGGAAATACAAGATTGCTTTATACTCCGCCATACTATAGCCCCACCACCTAGGGTAAACACAGATCCAGATGTTGATTTCCTAGAATCGATATCTGTCTGAAAATCAGAGTTGTATATCCCCTTAGGATTATATCCTCACCGGAATACACAAACATATAATCTCTCGTTCTCTTAAGATACTTGAGAATGTGTTTTACAGCCACCCAGTGATCTAATCCTGGGTTCGACTGAAATCTACTGACTATTCCCACTACAAAACAGATGTCTGGTCTCGTGCATAACATAACATACATGAGACTACCAACTACTGAGGCATATGGGATATGTCTCATTTCCTCAACATCTTGAGGTGTCTTAGGAGACTGTTCATTTGACAAATGAATTCCATGCCGATAAGGCAGATTGCCTTTCTTGGAATTCTACATCCCAAATCGCACAAGGATTTTATCGATATAGGATGCCTGAGACATAGCTAACAATCATTTCTTGCGATCCCGAGTATCTGAAATCCAAGAACATAACTAGCCTCTCCCAAATCTTTCATTTGGAATTGATTAGCTAGTCAGATTTTCACGTTCGATAATATCTTTACATCATTCCAATGAGTAAAATATCATCGACGTATAAAATAAGAAAAACCACATTCCCGTCAATGACACACTTGTATACACAAGGCTCATCAACATTCTGCTCAAAATCATAAGACTTGATCATGGTATCAAATCTTATATTCCAAGATTGAGATGCCTGCTTAAGTCCATAAATGGACCTTTGCAGCTTGCAAACCTTTTGCTCTTGACCTTGGGCTATGAACCCCTCTGGTTGTATCATACAGATACTCTCATCAAAAATTCCATTCAAGAATGAAGTCTTGACGTCCATTTTCCAAATTTCATAGTCATATTATGCGGCAATGGATAGAAGAGTGCAGATGGATTTGAGCATGGCTACTGGCGAGAAAGTTTCCTCATAGTCAACTCCCTCTTTCTGGGTATAACCCTTGGCCACTAACCTAGCCTTGAAGGTCTATACCTTCCCATCTGCTCCCATCTTCCTCTTGTAGATCCACTTACAACCTATGGGTTTCACCTCATCAGATTGGTCTTACAAGTTCCCAGACTGAGTTGGAGTACATAGACTTCATCTCTGGGTTCATGGCTTTGAGCCATTCCTCTTTATCAGAATCATCTATTGCACTACGATAGGTCAATGGATCATCTATACCATCACTGGATGCGACAACTTGTGCCTCTCCAACTCTAAGATAACGATCAGGTTGTCGTACAACCCTCCCACTATGTTTAGGTTGTAGATTGTTTTGATGAGCTTGCATCTGACACTCAGATGTCGAAGATGCTATGTATTTGTCAACTGTCGTTGACTATGGTGTGCTGGTCGAACCAACAAGTAACTCCTTGAGTAACACTTTACTTCGAGGTTTGAACTCCCTCATATAATCCTCTTCTAGAAATGTAGCATTTGTCGATACAAACACTTTATTATCACCAGGACAATAGAAGAATCCACCTCTAGTCTCCTTAGGATAGCCTACAAATAGGCACACCTGAGAACGTGGCTCCAACTTTGTAGTCTTATTCTTTAGCACATGTGCTGGACACCCCCATATGGGGAAATGTCGTAAACTAGTTTTACGACCATTCCACAACTCTAAGGGAGTCTTAGGAACAGACTTAGATGGAACTACATTAAGGATATATATTGTAGTTTGTAGCGCATATCCCCAGAACGAACTAGGTAGTTAGCAATAACTAAACATAGATTTCATCATGTCTAGTAGGGTCTGATTTCTCCTCACTGCAACACCATTTTGCTGTGGTGTTCCAGGTGCTGCGAGCTGGGATACTATCCCATGCTCAACTAAGAATTCCTCGAAATCTCTGTCAAGGTATTCTCCTACATGATCTGATCGTAGAGTTTTAATTGTTTTACCCAACTGGTTCTCAACCTCAGCACAATACTCTTTGAACTTTTCAAAAGTACATGACTTGTGTTTGCATCAAGTAAACATACCCATATCTGGAATAATCGTCACTGAATATGATGAAGTATTCATAACCTACCTCGAGCTCTTACATTCATCGGTCCACAAAACGTCCGAATATATTAGCTCAAGTGGTTGATTGGCTCTTATACATTTTCCAATAAAAGGTCTATTGGTCATTTTTCCTTCTAAACAAGATTCACAAATTGGTAAAGTTCCGAGCTTTAAATGGTTTAAGGCTCCATTCTTTATCAATCTGTCTATTCAGTCAAGGTTGATAAGACCAAGTCTAAGATGTCATAGATATGTGTCATCGTGAGAAATCTTTTACCGTTTAGTTTTAGGTTTCTCAACCTTAAACATTTCAGCGTTGAGCAGTGGGTTATATGTTAACGATCTTAACAATATAAGTTATCTCCTAATTTCCTTTGCATATAAGTAATCCATTTTGAGATAATAACTATTATTATTAGATAAATGGAAACCATCATGCAATAGTTTTGAACAGAAATCAAATTTCCTGTGAGAAATAGGAATAAACAACACTTTGTTTAAATTAAATAACTTTTATTTGATAATTGAAAACTGATAACTCCCACTGTTTTTACTGAAACAACATCCATTGTCCCAACTATCATAGTAAAGTCACCTTTAATAGGTATTTACTTATATCAAGTAGTTGTACCATTAGTCTTAACATTCCCAGTTCATTTCTTATTCATCTTTGCAGATTTTGAAGACTTGGCAACATTTGCCTCAATACTGGACTTACGAGGATCCACAAGCATGGACTCGTATAGGTGAACTCATTAAATAGCTGGGTCAACATAAAAGTCAACTTGTTCATAACATAGTTTCTTTTAAACTGCCGGAAACTATTCAGAAGTTTCTATTATCATGGTCACCTGGCTACACTCGTCAATACGAGCTCTATGGGTTTCAGCAGTGTTGAGATAGGTCATCATCCTCAAGATGTGCTCTCGGACTGATGTCCCATTCTTCATCCTAGCATTCATCGCTGAGACCATGGCCTCATGACGTTGATGCTCCGAAGGCTGCCCAAACATGCCCTGCAATGACTCCATCATTTGAGATGATGAAGCCATAGGTTCATGCTTTGCAGTAAGAACCTCAGACATCTCTCTAGCAGCGGGCTTTCTCATTAGCTGCGACCCATTTCTGATAGGCATCGCGCACAGCTTGGCCAACATTTCTTGCCGGCTCGGGAGGACACTCCTCCGTCAGGACAAACTTTAGGTCTTCGTAGACCAAGATAGCGTTCATGCTACTTTTCCACTTAACATAATTTTCTCATGTTAATTTATCATTTGAGAGTATGGAAATAATCGGAGAAACCATGACCGAAAAATAAAATAAACATGCATTTAACATTCATTCATCGCATATTAAAATCATCAAATAATTTTGGCATAAAATTAAACATGATGCATTAACCATGAATAACAAATTAGAAACCTAAGAGAATTATTATGCCACAGAAATCTATCATCCCACAAGTAAGTGCTGCTGTAGGGTAGGTCAAGTACTTGCATGATAGATCGAGACAATCTCAGTCGATTAATATATGCAGGAATAACTGTTATTCCTTTATTAAACAACTACCATTTGATTCGATCAAGAAATTTTATTAACAGTTAATTATTCCTTTATGAGTGTGACCCGCCATTTCAGGATTCTTGGACTTAACAAGTGAAGTTCCAAACCTGATATTGACCCAAATGGACACCATTGTAGGGGGACGAAAGCAAAGCCGTCTCGAGGCGCCTTTTGAATCTCAAGTTTTCGGACTAACAACGGAGATCGCGGGATATACTGTCGTATATCTCTTTCCTACTCACTATTTTAAGTTTAAGGTTTATATTTATAAAATATCTAATATTTAATTTAACTAGTATGAATAAATTTATGGCGGCTAAATCATAACTCTTATTTACACTAGTACACTATTAGTGACCTAACCAATTTTAACTCTTAAAATTTGTATCTTAATATCCATTAGTCTATACTAATTGTATTACTCAATTAAATAATTTAATTAGAGTGGTATTAGTGACCTATTATATTTTAACCTTTTAAAATACTAGAACACTAATAGGTTTAAAATTTTAGAATCATAAAATGGTCAAGATTTGTATATTAAACTATTTAATTAATCTTAGTGCGTTATAAAATCCAATGGTACGTGGAATTCATCCCGAGTGCAGACTATATTACCGTCCATTCGGATTCGGCTATAGAATTTATGTCCGGGTTTCCGTCTTATATACCAATGGAATTTATTATGCACTAATTAAGCGCAATATATTAGAATTCAAATTTAAACCTTAAACAAATTAATCCAATAATTTTTTTTCCATGCATATCATATTCTAATTTAAACATTTTAAATCACATAAAATCATATTCATGTCTATAATGATAATGCATCTAAAACATGTTATGACATGTGAAATGCAAGAGTAGACACCCTAAACTATTTGACATGTTATTCAAACAATTCGAATTAAACATACATTTAACAAAAAAAAATATTTGCATTGACCGGACTCTTATTTTTTCCTATACTAATCTAATTAGTACAAAAAATACCCCAAGGCATCGCTTGTTCTTCAAATCATGTTCCAAGGTGGTGTTGGCTCCTTTGCGACTTCGGTGCTCTAAAATACAACAATTGAAAATTTACATTGGAAATAAAAATTACACAATTGTAAACAATGTCCTTATGGCCTTACATCCCAAAACAAAACCACATTAAAATAAGAGCCGGAAAAATTTACGACCAATGCAAAATCCATTCATCACATGAAAAACATAATCATTCATCATATGAATATTATTTTTGTGCCTACTCATGTAAACATGCAAAACAATATTTATAACTGATATAAACGTATTAAAAATGTAACTTTAAATGAAAAAGAGAAGGGTTAAGAACACATTTCAACCTTGCTCTCGATGCCAATTGTAGGAAACGCTTTCCTAGTGCAGCGGAAACGGTATAGGCACACGGATAGAATTTGAAATTTTTTCTGCCCTTCCCTTGAACTGGCCGAATGTTAATGTCACCACCACTGAAATTTTGATTTCAGTTTTGGATAAAATTCCATCCCCGAAACAGCCCCAGAACAGTCCCCGAACAGCCCCGAACAGTCGGACAAAAAACTGGACTGTTTGGACTCGATTCGGGCCCAACGCACTGCAGAAACAGCCCCTGAAATGCATGGACAGAGGCTGTGTTTTGGTTCTAATTTTCACCTGAAAACAGCCCCAACACACCCCAAAAACATCACAAAATGTTCCCAAAAAAATTGGATTAAAACGAAACCAAATCGAGTTCTGTTTCACCAAGTAAAGGGGCAGCAGTGAGCAAAACAATGCCTCACTGCCGTGTACAAAGAGAAAGAGATGAAGATGAAGATTTGTTCGACACCACAAAGTATTCCGAACTATATCTCATTACCAACAGAAACTTGTGGGGGCAAGAAACCATAAATAATCCCTAAACGTTTTAGAGATTTAATCACACTATTATTTTGTTTTTATCTTTTTGTTCTTCTTTTGTTTCTCAACAACTTGAGAGGATTTGGAGAAGAAGAAGATGGAGGCTATGGTTAGAATGAGAGGCTTTGGCAAAAAAGAAAATCCAATTTTCATTTATACTTAGGATTATTTGTTTCCAAAACAAACAAATACCATCCCCTCCTCCATTAGCAAGTTTCGGCCAAGGAAAGGAAAAATAGTAAATTTTCCATTAAATTTTGTAACAACCATATTAACTTTCCTTAAAGCAAATATATGTTACAAAGTTGAATAGTTAATACCCATTTAAATGGTGTAACTACCAAAATAATGCCAAGGGTTTCCAACCCAAAAAATGGAAATTCTAATTTTAGCATTCATTTAAATTATATCATATATAATTTAATTATTAATAATAAATAATTATCATATAATCATTTATTATATGAACCATATATTAACTTTTAATAAAAGTTCCAAGTGTGACAAATAATATTATAATAATATTAATAATATTTATACATATGTGAGTATATAATTGGACTATCCAATTATACTAAATCCGCTACAGTATATTGAGGTAGCACGGGGACCAAATGGACCTATGGTTCCGAGCTCCAATAATCTCGAAATATTAATTAAGCTCTTAATAAAATATTCAGAATTATTAACTCCGGGTTATTCCACTAAAAACCCGAAGCTGCACTCTCATTACCGCAGATGGTATATTAAGCAGATCCAAGTCGGTGTCCATCGATATAGTCACTACATATAGATTAACCCTTCACGAGTATCTCATAATTAGATTCGGGTCATAATATCTGTTATACCCCTCTAACTATTTTTACCTTAAGTACTATTGATTCTCTAATGAACGATTTATTCATAGCTATTATGAATTTTAATCTTTCTATTCGTAATAAAAAGACTTGAGCACTCTAACCGTTCAAGTACCGAATCAACCCTTAAGAAAATACTCCTCTACTTCTCTCAAGAAGGAGTGAACTCCATATCTATGTAAAATGTTCCCAGCTACACAACAGACCATGCCCCCAAAGTACGTATTTATTGGTCGGGACTGCTACACCAACCTCACCTTTGTAAATCAAAGGACATAGCCTGCCATGCAGGAGTTCGTAAACACTCAGGATTAAAATAAATCCATATATGACCATCTAGTAGATGAAATGACTTTCTTTGTTTAACGGATTTATAAGAATGTCATTTCCATCTGGGTCCAATCCTATATGATCACATCATACAAGGTGCCTCCATTATCATGTCTCTATATGGACGATCCCGGATCAAGGTCGCCATACAAATATAAAATGGACCGCAGCTATAGATAAACCACAAACAAAGTACCTATTTTGTTTGCTCTCTATGGACTATTTAAGATTAATAACTTCAAACTTAAATCCTATTGTGTATGACACTCATACACTAAGTCTGAAGGCACATAAGTAATCTAGGGTAATCAAGATAATTTATAATATGCGAAAATTAAAAAAACATTTTGATAAATGAATGATGCATCATTTTATTTCAAAACACATAAAGCCGTTTACATTACTATAGCTCTAGGGCATACATCCCAACAATCTCTCACTTGCACTAGAGCAAATGAGATATGTCACGTATTCTTAGACCATTTAGGTGACCTTCAAACACTTTAGCCGACAAGGTCTTTTGTAAACGGATCAGCCAGGTTCTCTGCGATTGCAATCTTTGTGACGGTAACGTTTCCTCTCTGCACTATCTCCCCGATGAGATGATATTTCCTCTCTATATGCTTTCCCCTTTTATGGCTTCTTGGTTCTTTGGAGTTTGCCACTGCACCACTATTATCGCAATAAAGTGTGAATGGTCTATCCATATTTGGAACAACTTCCAGATCTCCCAAGAATTTACGGAGCCAGACTGTTTCCTTAGTTGTTTCACAAGCTGCTACATATTCAGCCTCCATGGTGGAGTCAGAAATACAAGATTACTTTATACTACGCCATACTATAGCCCCACCACCTAGGGGTAAAACACTGATCCAGATGTTGATTTCCTAGAATCGATATCTGTCTGAAAATCAGAGTCTGTATATCCCCTTATGATTATATCCTCACCGGAATACACAACCATATAATCTCTCGTTCTCTTAAGATACTTGAGAAAGTGTTTTACAGCCACCCAGTGATCCAATCCTGGGTTCGACTGGAATCTACTGACATTCCCATGCAAAACAGATGTCTGGTCTCGTGCATAACATAGCATACATGAGACTCCCAATACTGAGGCATATGAGATATGTCTCATTTCCTCAAACATCTTGAGGTGTCTTAGGAGACTGTTCATTTGACAAATGAATTCCATGCCGATAAGGCAGATTGCCTTCTTGGAATTCTACATCCCAAATCGCACAAGGATTTTGTCGATATAGGATGCCTGAGACATAGCTAACAATCATTTCTTACGATCCCGAAGTATCTGAAATCCAAAGAACATAACTAGCCTCTCCCAAATATTTCATTTGGAATTGGTTAGCTAGCCAGATTTTCACGTTCGATAATATCTTTACATCATTCCCAATGAGTAAAATATCACGACGTATAAAACAGAAAAAACCATATTCCCATCATTGACACGCTTGTATACACAAGGCTCATCAACATTCTGCTCAAAATCATAAGACTTGATCATGGTATGAAATCTTATATTCCAACATTGAGATATCTGCTTAGGTCCAAAAATGGACCTTTGCAGCTTACAAACCTTTTGTTATTGACCTTGGGCTATGAACCCCTCTGGTTGTATCATACAGATACTCTCATCAAAATTGCCATTCAAGAATGAAGTCTTGATGTCTGTTTTCCAATTTCATAGTCATATTATGCGGCAATGGATAGAAGAGTGCGAATGGATTTGAGCATGGCTACTGGCGAGAAAGTTTCCTCATAGTCAACTCCCTTTTTCTGGGTATAACCCTTGGCCACTAGCCTAGCCTTGAAGGTCTATACCTTCCCATCTGCTCCCATCTTCCTCTTGTAGATCCATTTACAACCAATGGGTTTCACCTCATCAGATTGGTCCTACAAGTTCCCAGACTGAGTTGGAGTACATAGACTTCTCTCTAGGTTCATGGCTTTGAGCCATTCCTCTTTATCAGAATCATCCATTGCACTACGATAGGTCAATGGATCATCTATACCATCACTGGATGCGACAACTTGTGCCTCTCCAACTCTAAGATAGCGATCAGGTTGTCGTACAACCCTCCCACTATGTTTATGTTGTAGATTGTTCTGATGAGCTTGCATCTGACGCTCATATGTCGAAGGTGCTATGTATTTGTCAATTGTCATTGACGATGGTGTGCTGGTCGAACCAACAAGTAACTCCTCGAGTAACACTTTACTTCGAGGTTTGAACTCCCTCATATAATCCTCTTCTAGATCTTTTGTTTAGCTAAGGTCCCAAGATCATAAACAACCCTGAAATAAGTGCGAATACAAATCAACGAAGTCGCGGAATACTCACATCGATCAGTTGAGCGACGTGGCAACGAACAAAAACAAATTCTGCTCCCTCAACGGTCACGACAGTGAGCTGCACCAATCCACAAATTTCGGTTTTTTCACTCCAAGTTTTGAGCTCCAAGCTTCATCATACGATTCCCGCTCATGGGTAGACTTCCCTATCACCTTCGCATGTCTCTCGGAGTTCTAGCTCTCATGATTTTGCCACAAAATCAAGCACTCTTAGCTTCCCTATCTCACGGAAAAACTGAACCAATGAAGATTTTAGCCCCTTGGGCGTTGAAGAAGAGAGAGATGAGAGAAGAGAGAGAGTTATGTGAGTTGTTCCAAATTTGTGTATCTATACACAAATGTGAATTTCAAATTCATTTGGCATGAATTGGCTTTTCAAAAGTCAAACCATTGAAGCCAACAACCATCATCAATCCATCAATCTATCAAATCATGTGACAAGTTGTCACATCACTCAAAGTGACTAATGATTTGACGCTTGATGCGACTAGCGATTTGATGCTTGATTTGACTTGCGTGTCGCACTCGAATTCGAAATGCGAATGCGCTCGCAAAATAATCTCGTGCTCGGGTTCGCTAATTCCAAATTAACGATTTTCCGTTGTGTCGTAATTAAATCTAATTTAATTAATAATCATGACTAGCATAATTACTATTCTCATCGCTAACGAATTAATTCTAAATTAATTTGTTCGCCCAAATTAAAATCTAATTTTAATTCCGCGTCGAATCCAATTTCGTTTAATATATCGAATATATTAATTTATCGATTAATTCATAATTAATCGTTATCTCTTTTAATTGATATTTTATCCCAGATAAAATATCTCTGCATTAATCCCAGATTAACTTTCTCTCTCTTCTAATTAATCCCAAATTTATTTAGAGTGCGAGTCATACGTACTCGGTGAATCTTCGGAAGCGACCCATGAGATCACCGAATATGTTGGCAGTAAATTGGGTCGTCGGACTATCCGAACACGTAAGTACCTCGTACTACGTTTATATCGATTTACAAGACAATGTTGGCTTCTAGCAAAGCACCATGCCTACCCAATTCTCCAGAAATATCCTTACAGGAATAAAGGATCTATATCGGGCGTAGTATACGTAGTATTGTGTATGTCGATCCAGTATCAGATGCGATGATCACGTGCTAGGCCTGGGGCTGGAATTGTGTCTGTCCTGTACGAAGCACATGTCAGATGTCTGGTAACTAGTCTCTATATTGGATAACTATGACCCCTAGTCATATTATCCCGATGACTGCAGTACTTAAGAGTACTAGTACCGTATCCTACGCGACCATCATCTCCACCATGACTGAGAGTGACACTTCCGTCTTGACATCACACCCAACACACTACGATTCTCAATATACCCAGCATTGGCGTACACAGAACTGTTAAAGCCCTGGACGACCACAACCAAAGTATATTGATTGTCGCAAGTATTTGCGGTGCAAGTCTCAGGTTAAGACTAAATACACCTACCCTGATTTCGGACTTCCATAGACACATAGTCATACTACCAATGGAATTCCGAGGGGGTCTATCCAGAGCGAAGCTGTTTCCCGTACCATCGGTCAAACACAACCTCCTATTACACTTGCATGAGTATCCTATACCCAAATATATGAGAACTATGTCGTTGTGCCCTCACAACGCGCACAAGTGTAATACTAGTCTTTTACATATTTATCGATGTCCAATCTCGATAATACTCTGACTAGGGATATTTAATGATTTATCATTCGTGGACTGATACTGTCTCATATCATTCTCAATCTAGGAACAATCATAGGGACCTCTCATCATTTATACATCTATGTGATCTAATCACAAATGATAAGAGCGCAATCTCATTTGTCACATAGTTAATTTGTACAAAAACAACACCATGATCTGTACAAATAGTGACGCTATGGGTCATAATTGTCCAACAATCTCCCACTTGGCCTATAGCCAGTCACTCGAGTGTCTTACACCCGAACTATGTACGGTTGGCTCAAACTGCTGAGAAAAGGCTTTCGTCAGCGGATTTGCATGATTATCATCTGATGCGATTTATTCGATCATCACATCGCCACGATGTATGATCCGAACGAATCAGATGAATATCGAAGTATTTATCTGGATCGTTGATGAGACCATTAATTCTTTAGCCTGTGCTGACGCCTAGCTCAGCTGCTAACAGAATTATATCTAATCTAATTAGATTTGTTATCGACCCAAATGGCTTCTATTGCTGCCTCAGCTGCAGCAATAACCTGCATTTGTTGTTTATTATTCGGTAACAGTATTTTGCTTGGAAGATTTCTAGCTCACTGTTCCGTCATTCAAATTGTATAGTACCGTTTGTGACTTATAGTCATTTTATCGGTTGGGAAACTTGCAGTAGTGATCCCAGTCACTTCAAGTTCTCATTCTCCACAGATTAAGACAACATCCTTAGTTCTCTAAGATACTAAGTATGTTCCTAACTTCAATCCAGTGACTATCACTTGGATTGGCCTGTTTGTGACTTCATATGCTCAAAGCGTATGAGACACCATGTCGTGTACATTTTTAAATGTACGATTTCTCGGAGAGTTTTTTCGAAAGCCAAGCTTTCACCGATTGTTTTTATGGGAATATCATTTCCAAGAAATGATGTATTATCATTATTTTATAGGACAACCACTGTCAGTGAGCTCCCACTAACCCTATTATATACACAAGAATCATTTTCGTTTTTGAATTAAACCATAAACTATTTATGATTACATCAAAACGAAAATTCCAAGAACCTAATGCTTGCTTCAATCCAAACATGGATCAGATAACCTGCAAACCTTGTTTGCTAGTTTTGGTATGACAAAACCGGCAGGATGTTGCAAACATCCTCCGAAAGGTTTCCTTTTCAGGAAAGCGATTTTCCCGTTAAGCTGTCATATTTCATAAATATGACAGATCAGTGTGTATACATTCAAAGGTTTCCAGATGGAGAATTTATTGCTCTTTTACTATATGTGGATGACATGTTGATTGTTGGACAAGAAACATCGAAAATCAACCAGCTGAAGAAGAAACTCTAAGTCTTTCGACATGAAAGATTTAAGACCAGCTCAACAAATTTTGGGATTGGAGATAGTTCGTGACAGACATAACAAACGGTTGTGGCTTTTACATGAGAGTTATATTGAACGGATAATCACGAGGTTCGATATACATAAAGCCAAACTAGTCAGTGTTCCGCTAGTGCACTATTTCAAACCGAGCAAGAGCTTGTGTCCTTCATCCAAGAAAGAGATAGATGAGATGTCATCGATACCATATTCTTCAGCAGTTGGAAGCCTAATAAATGCAATGGTATTTACCAGGCCAGATATTACTCACGCAGTTGGTATAGTGAATCGTTTTCTCTCTAACCCAGGAAAACAATATTGGGAGGCAGTCAAATAGATTCTCAGGTACCTCAAGGGTAGATCAAAGTTATGTCTGCATTACGGGGGAACTGATCCAATCTTGGAAGGCTATACATATTCAGATATGGCAGAAGATCTTGATGGTATGAAATCTACATCAGGTTTCATCTATACTTTTGCAAGGGGAGCTGTGTTATGGCAGTCAATATTGCATAAGTGTATTACATTATCCACAAAAATTCTAAATACATTGCATCAGCGGAAGCAAGAAAAGAAATATTATGGTTAAAGAATTTTCTCCAAGAATTATGGATCAAACAGACATAATATAAGATATATTGTGACAGTCAGAGTGCTCTAGACTTGAGCAAGAACTCAATGTATCATTCCCGAACAAAGCACATCGACATTCGCTATCATTGGATACGCTAGGTGATGAATCAACAACTACTAAGACTAGTGAAGATCCATACAGATGAGAATCCAGCTGACATGTTAATGAAGGTGGTTACTCGGACAAGCTAGAGCTGTGCAAAGACATAGCCTTATGAGGGTTACACCTCAATCCAAAGGGTGCCCTTAAGGCACCCTTCCATGCCTATATATAGGAGCCTTCATGTTCATTCTAAGGATCCAGAATTTTGAAAAGTCTTGTGTCGCTTCTTTGTGTTTTAGAGTCAAGAGAGATTTCCAACTATTGTCCCAGTTCGAGATCTTGTTAAGGAGTGCCCATTGAACAAGAGGAATTCAAGTAATCCTGTGAGGACGTTAGCCACAAAATCCGTAGAGCACCGAGGCGGGGCTAATAAGTTCTTAAGGACAGATATATATATAATATATATATATATATATATATATATCGGCTTGGATTTTCTGTATCTTCAATGTTTTTACCAGGTTTTTTCTTATTATCTAAAGTTTTAGGGTTTATGGTACAAGATTGATATTTTAGTGTAGATTTGTTTGCATTGTTGAATATTGATTTTGATGGTTGATGCATATTCGTTTCGTTTAATAACACCTAATTCCCCAACAGAAGTCACCCACTCTAGAATCCTGGGAAGAATCATATATTTTAGAAATCAATTTGCTTTTGCTTATGTTTTGTATTGTGCAATGCACGTAATTATATATATGTAATTAAACGTATTGGTCTGTATGCATTGAGTTAGGCACAGAGCCTTGAGTATTGATGATGTGATTTGATTTGTTTTGAGTTCAAATCAGAGGTCATTTTTGCATAGTTGGTGTTTATGACATGTCGTTTTGGTGTTGGACTGCTTTCCAGGTGGTCCAATTTTTAGGGTATGTCATGTCCATTTTTCGTTAATTTGAAACTAAAGAAGACAAATTATTCATGTCTTCTACTGATAACGTCCTCCCTTCGACGAAGTGTTACAATTATTGAGGATGGTTACAACTCAATAGTTTAATTCATTTAATTGGGATGGTTATAAAACTCACATTTTAATTAATTCTATTTTTGTTTATTAATTATTTTATAAGGTGGGTTATATTGTCCTTGTTCAATTGAATTACTTATATTGGTTATACCACCCACGTTTTAATTAATTTTATTTTTGTTTATGAATTACCTTTATTGGGTCGGTTCAAATGCCATCGCTTAATTGATTTAACTGGGATAATTATACCACCTATATTTTAAATAATCATTTTTTGTTCTTTTAATTTGAGTTTGATTATTGTTTAATTCTTTTTTTTAAACTGTTCTTTTTATTTATTTTTCCATTAGTTCTTCATTGCATCGCATATTTAGTTAGACAGTTAATTAGGAAATTTAAAAAAATGGCCAAATTTTTAAGACTTTTTAAATCTACTTTCAATCAATAATTCAATCTATAAAGTTACAATAAGTTTGCACACTGTCAAACAGACTAAAACTAATTAAAAAAAAAAAAATTAAACGTAATTTGTTTTTTTTTTTTTTTATTCTTTTGAAATTTTCTGGCTGCATAATCAACCATTCAATTTTAAAGCAGCCATCGAAAATCAATAAAGCATACTTGAATTAATTCTCAAATTATTTAAATATTTGGGGGATACAGGGCCATGGCATATTTAATTAGTGATTTAAAAAATGAATAATTAATATGAACTTGACAGTGACTTTCAATTTTATGTTTATTGAGAATTTGGTTGCTGTATAGAACAATCGTTCGGTTGATTACTTTCTTTGGCTGTTAATAGCATCAGTTTGTGATCGGTCTTTCCAAAAGAAGAACAAAAAGCTTAGAACCTAAAGAAAAATTGCATTCTCAGCCGGTATAGTATCCAATTATATTAATTTCTCATATTTTGTGAGTGTTTCTTAAAAAAAAAACATCCTGCAATTTGTCTGATGCATTATCAACGTTTTGAGGAGTTTTTTTTTGTATTTTTGTAGGATAAGATACATATAAAAAGGTACGGGTTTGAAACGTCGATAAATTAAGGTGTTTTGCACCAATCATTTCTTAATTCGCGCAATTATTAGTATTTTGGCCATAACTTCCCATACTATGTTCAAATGAGGTGATTTAAGTTGCATTGAAAAGAAAAATCAATTATTTACAACTTTGTAGTTTATACCGAAGACTGAATCAAACTATCATGGTAAAAAAAAACGAGCTTAAAGACGTGAGATGCAATCTACCTCCCATTAGCGCGTCAATGGGACCCGAAATTGACTTTTTGCTCTCTACCTTCCATTAGCGTGCCAATGAGAGCTCATTAGCGCGCCAATATGCCCGAAAATCCTAATTTGAGCAGAATTAAAAGATTCTTAAGAATGAAAGCCCCCATGACTTCCTATATAAACACAAGTCCGTCCCAAACCCTAAAAAAACCTCATTACATAATTTTGGAGTCTCAGATCATAGAAGAACGCCTAGAGTAAAGCAATGACAAGTGTTTTAACCAGTTCTGGAGATTGAAGGTGAAAACTGCAAACAAGAGTTCTTTTTTCACTTTTCTCTCTAGTTTACCTTTTATGAGTTCTTTTTTTGTATCCATAATGATTAGCTCATTTTTATTGATTATCATGAGTAGCTAAATCATACATATAGGGTTGTAATGGATCTTAAGCATTATATTTAATTAAGTTGCATATTTTTATTATTCCAGGTTTGTTATGTGATTGTTTATTATTCTTTGTGTTTGGTTGCATATTTTATTGTTTGGCCAACAATAGAATAGTCGTGGTAGATCCTTAGGAGCTTGACGAAGGAAATTTGGGTTAGTCATGAGAATAATAGTGCATGATCTCATTCTTTTGAATAGATTTCATTGCAGGATAGACATATGCTTGCAGGGCATACATAGACAATATTAGGACTTGTTCTTAATGAATTTGAGTTAAGTTAATTAAGATAGACATATAATTAATTAGTTTAATCTGAATATATTTACCTGACCATCAAAAGAGACTTGTAAATAGTTTAGCGTTCTAGGTTAATAATTTAAAAAAACTCAATTGAATGAAAAGTGTATGAGCTCAATGTTTGTGTGCTTAGATGAAGTTACAACCATCAAAAGTGTATGAGCTCAATGTTTGTGTGCTGAATATATTTACCTGACCATCAAAAGAGACTTGTAAATAGTTTAGCGTTCTAGGTTAATAATTTAAAAAAACTCAATTGAATGAAAAGTGTATGAGCTCAATGTTTGTGTGCTTAGATGAAGTTACAACCATAGGTTCTTCTCGCATACAAAACTTATCTCCAAAATTATTGTTTGCTCTTTATTTATATTTCAATTAATTCTAAATAAATCAATCGCTCTCACAATCATTAGTTTAGTTTAGTTTAAGTATGTAGTTTTAGTATTGATAAGAGAAATATTAAGTCCATGTGGGTATGATATCCGACTAATAGTCACTATAATACTTGAGCATAAACCCGACCATAGTTTCGATTCAGAACCGAAATCGAATCGGAATGAATTGGACGGTTCTGGTTCCAAGGAACGAGACCAAAACCTTACAATTCATTGCGGTTCAAGGATCCGTAAGGTTCCACGGTTTAAATGGGCTTTTTTTTAATATTTTACTAATTATTGAATTACCATCAATAACAGTAATAAAACGGCAACTTTTAGGGGAAATTTAGACATCATAAAATTAATCAAATAATCTATAAATATGGGACATAATTCATTTATCTACACACCAATAATTCTCTCATTCCCAATCCTCTCTATTTTTTTTTTAATTCTCTCATTCCGATTATTTTCAATTCTCTAATTGATTTAATTTTACAATTCTTTAATATTAACAAAAAAATGGCAAGCTCATCCGATAATGATGATGAGTAAACAACTCTTATGTGGTTAACTAACTAAAAAATATAATAGAATTATGTGAGCTTTGGTTCCTTTCACCCCTAGATGATACATAGGCAGCTTAAGTTTGTATAAATTTAAGTTCAAACACTTTTAATAATTCAAATTAATAATTTTTTCATTATATGTATTTGGTAATATTATTAATATCCATCTATTTTTTAAAAATAAATTTTCAATTTTTTAAACTAAGTTTTTTTTTTTTTAAAAAAAATTAACTAGAACCGAACCGAAATTGTATAATTCGATTTCGGTTCAGAACCGAACCGAGCCGGTGATCGGGTCTACTTGAGCGATACGTGCTTTTGTGTGCGGTATAAAATTGTGATCAAGTTTTTGGCGCCGTTGTCAGAGACTTATTTTATTTTTCTTTATTAATATTAGGACTACACTCTACGTGCTTAACTAAACACCATTTCTTTTTTCTTTTTTCTTTTCATCTTCCTTTTATTTTTTTCTTGATTTCAGGCATCATGAACGACAATCAGCCTAAACCACTGAGAGGAGCAGCACCAATCCCACTTCGAGACAAGACGATACTGATCATTGATGGACTCATATCCTATATCATCTCACCACCCCTTCAGGCTGAAGCGTGCGACATCAAGACCCGTATCCCAATGATACAACAATCTGTGCAGTTTCGGGGTGACCCGAATGATGATCCAAATGCCCACATGGGTAATTTCCTGGAAACTTGTAGCACTTTTAACTTCAACAGATGGGCAGAAGAAGCAGTCCACTTGCGAATTTTCCTGTATTCATTGAAAGATAAAGATAAGAGATGGCTCTAATCACTGCCAATGGGATCTATCACTAGATGGGCAGAGTTTGCCACCAAGTTCCTTGCTAAGTATTTTCCTCCTGCTAGAACAGCAAAATTGCGTAATGACATCACGTCATTCACATAATATGATTCAGAGTCCTTATATGAAGTGTGAGAGAGATATAAACACTTGCTACGTAAGTACCCACATCATGACATTACGAAATAGCTACAAGTTCAGACCTTCTACAATAGGTTTAATGGCATGATGAAGACCACAATAGAAGCATTGGCTGGAGGTGTGCTAATGGTCAAAGATGAGAATGTCGCATGAGATTTACTAGAAGAGATGACTAACAACAACTCTATATGGCGAAATAAAAGGATTATTCAGCAGTGAACAGTAGCAGTCGAGAGTGGAGAGCTAAACATAACTGTGAATGCCAAGCCTGACCAAATCTGTAAATATCTAGAGATTCTCAGTATGCAGGTTGTGAACAGTGCTGGAACAACAAATCCAAAATATGAGATAGTACAGAATGGGAAGCCCTACGCTCCACATTGCAAGTCTGTTAATTATATTAACAACTACAACAGACAAGGCCACAACTCCTACTTAAATAACTGCAGCTCTTTTATGGAGGAATTACTGAGACAGATGGCTAATCAGAACATGTACAACCTAAAAAACACTACCAGATTGGAAGCATTGGAACAAAGTCAATCAACCTCATTACGAGCAATGGAAAACCAAATCAGACAACTTACGATTAATCAAAGTCAGAGGCCATAAAGAGCTTTCCCAAACACCACATAAGCCTATCCCAAGAGAGAATGGAAATAATTCTACAATGTAATCTCAGTCAGCAATAAGAAAGTAGAAGATGAGTGCATTACACATTTGTCTAAGGAATTGCTTGATGATGAAATTCACAAGTGCATAAATTTCCTTGATGTTTCTTCTAGCTTGAGACCTAAACCGTAGCTTCCATTCCTAACTAGGCTCATGGCGAAGAAGAAACTGGAGGAATCCACAGAGGAGAAGACAAAAAGAGAGACAATTTCACCCATGAACAGCACTGTCAAGAAGGAAAGGCTCCCGGAGGTGTGTAATGTCTTACTGCAAAGAATGACTGTAACTAAATTCAAGGATCCTAGCATCTTCACCATAGCCTATACCATTGCGGATTGCAAGTCAAAAATATTATGTGACTTAGGGTCGAGAATTAATCAAATACTGCTAACTATGACGAAGAGATTGGGATATCATGAGCTGAAGCCCACTCATACGACCTTGCAATTTGCTAACATAACCATCAAAAATTCCAAATGGAAGATAGAGGATATGATGGTAAATATGGGGGATTTTGAGCTTCCAACATATTTCATCATTCTGGACATGAATGAAGATATAGACATACCCTGTAATTTGGGAAGACCCTTTTTGGAAATAGTAGGAGTGATAATAGATGTACAACATGGCCTCCTATAATTTTGAGTAAATGGATAGGAGATGGTTGCCATGATGTTTGACCTTGCGGGAGACCAAAGAAGTCCAGAAAATAGAGCTTTAATTGAGCCAATGGAAGGTAAAATGGAAGCGAGAACGGAGAAGCAAACAGAGAAAATGAATGACTAATCAGTAGTATGTGTTGCCTTCAAGACGGATATACATGACGAGCATTACAGCCTAGCGGTGGTGTGCCATCAATTCGACACTGCGTTGTATCATGTCACTACACCACTAAATCCGCCAGACCTCATTCCATCAAAACGAAAAGTGCAAAAGTCATTAGCAAAAGCAACCTCTACATCAAATAATAAAAGAAAACAAGTATATGTAAGAGTGGAAAATCGAGGGAAGCATGTCAGTGCAAATCAATCCAAGTATATACTGCCACATAGAATGAAAGGGCATACAATTGGGAAGGATGCGGCTACAAGTCCATCACATGAATGAAAGCCACCGTGAGGATTTGGGTGGTCACGTCTAGCTGATGACGTTAAACTTAATGCTAGCAGGGAGGCAACCTACGACTTTATTTTTATTTTCTTCATTTTAGTTTTATTTTCTTGTGTGCTATTTACGTGTTTAATAGTTTGATTGTTTAATTATACAGGTACTGGCACAACCCAAACAGTTCGCGCAGCCAAAATCTGACTAGAAGTTGAACCATGCGTGCGTCGTGCCGCTACCCGGGGCGTAACGACGCATTGCAGTACAAAACCAAGGCAAAGAGTTAGCAACCTTGCGCATTCTGATGCACATCACCACGCGTCGCGACGCAGGGACCTACATGCGCAAGAGACTGATACACCCCATGCATGGTAGTGTTGCTCATCACTCTTATTTTTTATACTTATTTTACATTGAGGACAATGTAAATTTTAAGTTTGGGGGTGTGTGCATGTTAGTGCTAGTTCCTGCTATTTAGAAAAAAAAAAGAGAAAAAAATTAATTAATTTTTTGTAGTTATAGGTAGTAAAACATAAGTCCAAATGATGAGTTTGTTTCTTTTAGGATGAAATCTTAAAAATCATAAGTGCCAATTTTCTCTTATCTGATGTCTTGAGTAGGTGATCTGGGTTAGACTCGTAAGCACCTAAAAGTAGGTTTTTAGCAGTAATAGTCTAAGTATTTGACAAAGTGACCAGTTGAGAAGGTTGTTAGATGATGAATGACCATTTTCTTAGATGTATGTCTCGGTTTGATAATGTTATAATATATGGTATGGCTAAAAAAAGAAGAAAAAATGAATGAAAAAAAATTTGTTGGAAAAAAAGTTTTAAAAAGAAAAAGAAAATAATGAAAGAAAAAAATGAGAAGATAAACCACTTATAACCGATAGGCGTGAAGCTACCCATGGACGCGTGTTAGGACCACCATGAGGAGAAATGCTACCTTAAAGGGTGGGTAAGTAAAAAAATAAAGAAAAAAGACAAGTTATATCATATTGAGCTCAATAGGCAAATACATAGTATTTTTAGATATCTAAGTTGGTTTAACCTATCAGATGTCAATTTTTGAGATGAAATCATTAAGTTGACATACTTAATAATCGAGCTATGGCCGGATCTTTTCACACACTCTGTGAGTCTGAATTAGATGATTTATCAATAACTTGGATTTGAGTTGTGTTGAGTACATTAAAGGTTCTTTGGTTTCGTTACTGAGCATTCTCTAAGGACAATATTATGTGTAACTCGTAGGACGATTTTGTTTTCTTTTTATTTTTATTTTTGTATTTTTGTGTGAATGCATGTGTGTGTTGAATGAGTTTGTGGGTGTCGTCATTGTAAGCCCTCGTGAGACTATAAAGTCGTGTTCCATATGATAAATACAATTGTGATCCCTTCAAAAGTGGCTTTGTATAGTTTATTTACAGTTTGTTTATTTTTTTTATTTTTTTTATTTTGCTCGAGAACTAGTAAAATGTTAAGTTTTAGGGTGTGATGAGCAGTTAATATACATATATTTCTCGCCCCTTTATCTTAATGTTTTGAGAGTTAATTCGAGTTTTATGAGCTTTTTGAGGAATTCTTTATGTTTTTATAGGATGAGATACATATGGAATGACATGGGTCTGAAACGTCGATAAATCAAGGTGTTTTGCACTAGTGACCTCCTAATTCACACACCCTTTAGTATTTTGGCCATAACGTTTCCATACAATGTCAAAATAAAGTCATTTAAGTGCATTAAAAAGAAAGCTCAATTATCTACAATTTGTAGTTTATGCCTAAGACTGAATCAGACTATATCATGGTAAAGGATGAGCTTGAAAATATAGGATGTAATCTGTCTCCCATTGGCTCGTCAATGAGCTCCCATTAGTGCGCCAATAAGGCTCGAAATTGGCTTTTTGCTCTCTGCCATTGGCGCGCTAATATGTCTGAAAATCCTAATTTGAGTAGAATTCAAAGATTCTTAAGAAGTAAAACCCCCATGATCTCCTATATAAACACAAGTCCGTCACATACCCTAAAAAAGCCTCATAACCCAATTTTGGAGTTTCAGAGCATAGAATAATGCCTAGAGAAGGACAATGACGAGTGCTTTAATTGGGGTTGGAGATTGAAGGCGAAGATTGCAAACAAGAGTTCTTTCTTCACTTTTCTTTCTAGTTTATCTTTTATAAGTTCTTGTTTTTTTTTTATCAAAAATGATTAGCTCGTTTTTATTGATTATCATGAGTAGTTAAATCATTTATCTAGGATTATAATGGATCTTAAGCACTATATCTAATTAAGTTGCATATTTTTACTATTCTGGATTTGTTTTGTAATTGTTTATTATTCTATGTGTTTGATTGCATATTTTATTATCTGGTCAACAATAAAATAGTCGTGGTAAATCTTTAAGAACTCGACGGAGGAAATTTGGGTTAGCCATGAGAATAATAGCACATGATCTCATTCTTTTGAATAGATTTCATTACAAGATAGATATATAACATGCGTAGCTAATATTAGAACTCGTTCATAATGAATTTGGGTTAAGTTAATAACATTGACATATAATTAATTGGTTTAATCCGAATATATTTACGTGGCCATCGAACGGACTTGTAAATAGTTTAGTGTTCTAAGTTAATGATTCATAATAATAACATAATTGATTGAAAAGTATATGAGCTTATTGTTTATGTGCTTAGGTGAAGTTACAACTCTAGGTTTTTCTCGCATATAAAGTTTATCTCCAAAATTATTGTTTACTCTTTATTTATCTTTCAATTAATTTTAAATTAATCAATTTCTCTCGCAACCAAAAATTTAGTTTAAGTTAAGTAAGTTACTTTTAGTATTGATAATAAAAATATTAAGTACCTCTGGATACGATATCCAATTAATAATCACTATATTACTTGAGCGATATATACGCTTATAAGCAATATAAAATTGCGAGAAAGTATCGTTTACTTTAAACAATAGTTTCATTATTGTTGAAACACTTGAACAATAACAATTAATCAATCACCTTCTCTTGTTTTTGCTTCCAAGCAACAATGTAAAATAAAACAGAAATCTGAAGAAAAATCCCCAAGCAACAAGAATCCAAAGGCAACTCCATTTGCTAACATCTGTGATTCCCTGTTGCACCAAAATGTCGGAGCCAGTAGTCACACAAGTAGTGCTTGTAATGTTCTTGCCCAAAGCGCTACTCATGCTTTTCAACAGCTTCAATTTCACAGACATGGGCACAGCACCAAGCGGTGTGTTATCGAATATTTGCAAGCCGCGGACAAAGCATTTGTTTGGATCAGCAAATTCATTTTGTAAAACTCCTTCGAATGGATATTTCACTAGAGAAATGTAATGAAACCAAATCCAGTAAGGAGGGATCCTGTCCCGAGAAATGAAGAAGCCGCTGAAGAGGAGGAAGTAAGCTAATATAGCTACAACGACAGTGAAGCCTAGTATAACATGAGACACTATGCCGGAAAGAAATGTAACGAATGAGCTTCCGGCCCAGAATGAGGCCAAGATGATGAAGAAGAAGAATGTGAACCCTGAGAAGCCGCCTGCGAGGCCAACAGCCCAATAAGTTACGGCAGCAAAGGTGAGAGACAGGATGATCAAAGACGGAATGGAGATGATGGAATAAGCAAGAACGTATGATGAGCGGCGGTAAGCATTGTAAGCTGTTTCTCTCATGAAAATGTAACGTTCTTGAAGAAAAACTGGGATTGCTTCAGCACAAGTGTAGAATGTTGTGGTCATGGCGAAAGCTAGGAAGCCTATTCGTTCCTGGACCCCTTTGGGTGAATTGTCAAGTTGCCAAAAAATTGTAGCCAAGATTATTCCAGTAATAAGAACGGCTCCGAATCGAATTCCGAATAACTCAGGCATTCTTCTTGAGTTTAGGAGCGATCTTCTTGCAATTACTAACATTTCAATCCAAAATGGGTTGGCAAAAGTTGGAACTGAGGATGTCAAGCTAGCGCCGGCTTCAGAACTGGCCCCGGAGACAAGCTTACCTCTTGAAACGCTTTCCCTTATTGCATCAGTAAGTGAAAGACTTGATTTATTGGATTCGGTATTCTTCGGATTCTTTGTGCTCTGCCAAGACTTGTTGAACTCGACTAAGTTTTTAGTTCCGCCAGGAGTTTCTTCAAGTTCACGAATCAAATCAAGAGCAAACTCAGTCCTGTTTTCATTCTCAGGAATTGGATGACCAAACTGCGCAAAAAATTCAGGAAGATTTGCTGGCGGCCCTCCATAGACTGTATTTCCATGTGAAAGAAATATCAAACGATCAAATAAGCTTAAAATTCTGTAACTTGGTTGGTGAACAGACATAATAACAATGCTTCCGCTCTGTGCAATTCGCTGCAAAACTTTAACAACCATAAAAGCACTTGTTGAGTCGAGACCTGAAGTTGGTTCGTCGAGAAATAACAGAATTGGGTCGTGAATTATGTCAATACCAATAGAAACTCTCCTGCGTTCACCTCCAGAGATTCCCCTGTGTCCTTCATCACCAATCACAGTTTTTGCTGCATTCCGCAGGCCTAGCTGATCGATCAGAGCTTGTACTCTTGCCTTCTTTTTTCTTTTTGAAAGCGAACGAGGAAGCCTAAACTCGGCAGCAAACATGAGGGTCTCTTCTACAGTTAGCATTGGAAACAAAAGATCATCTTGCATTACGTAAGCAGAAATCACCTTCAAAAGACTAGACTCCAAAACTTCACCATTCAAATTCACAGTCCCTTTCAAGCTCCCCTTTGAAATCCTGTCCGCTAAAGCATCAATCAACGTTGATTTTCCCGACCCACTAGCCCCAAGAACGGCCATGATTTCACCTTCTCTGGCTTCACCTGATATATCATTTAGCAAGACCTTCTCCGGTGAACCAGAAGATCCCTTTCCGCAAAAGGGAAGCACCAGTTTTTGACGAATTTTGACACTGTATGTTAAGTTATTAAAGGTAAGAACAAAAGGGTACGAAGTTGGCATAGAGCTACAAGCATGGCTAAGCTCGACTCGATGATGATGATCAACTGCAGTGTTGTCTCTACGCTTTAAAATCTCAGCAAGCGAGGGAGAAAGTGTTTTTGGATACTTTTGGAGCTCAACTGGATGGTTTTGGATAAAAACTGAAAGGTTGTCGCCGGAAGCCATGTTTCAGCCACCCAAACTGAGATATTAGTGGATATTTCTATTGGTGTTGTCCAGTTGCAGGACTCATTATGCAAAGTAATTTATAGAAGAAATGGTTAAGATGATTGCTTTAGTGTATATTTACCATGCAATTATTATTTACTATGCAAAGTATATCGATTAATTTTGGGTTCAAATAATCCCGTTGCGTATCATAGAATTGATTTTTTTTTTCCTATATATTTGAAAGTGGATCGGACCCATTTGGGGTCCAAATATTTCAAATGTACATCACATAATTAATTTAAGAGAATCGGTTAGGTTTTCAATTGTAAATTAATATTAATAGATTGTAATGTAAAATACAAATTAGATTCTGATATGTACAAATTATTAAGTGCAAACACCTAATTTTAAAATCTCGATTCATGAATTTCAATGCATTGATCATGTACCTTTTTTCTCTAAAAAGTTGAGCAAATTCTTTGGTTTTTCGCAATTCTACAATTCTTTAGTTAATGAATTGTGTATGCCTAAAGATAATGTAGACTACCAGGGCCCAAGATTTAATTTATATTCAATGAAAGGGAACTTTAGTAGATAGGATGATAATTATAATTTTTATTGTCATAAGGTTTTCAAGTTACTAAGAAGAGTGTAACAAGGAATTTAATAATGCATGATTTTGGTGACGATTTGTTGCTTAAATAATTATATTATTTAATTCTTCACCAATGAAGGCAATTAATTAACCATAAGTGATCATTCTTTAATTGGATATTTATTAGCCAATTTAGGGCCACAAAAGTTTGGTAAGATGTCAAACAAATCTAGGGATGGTAATTTCACCCCACAAGGCGCAAACACACAAACCCGTTGGTTCCCGTCCGATATGGGTAGGATTTGGTATGCCTTTTAACGAGTAATGGACGTGTTTGATATTACAAATCAAAATCTATTACGAGTATTAGGCAGATTTGGTAAATGGATAAACTTGGAGGATACCCGCATTGGGTATCCGCCAACCTGCCACTCTTTTTTTTATTATTTTATTTAGATGATTTTTTGTAATATTTATTTAGGAGAAAAATAATTAATTTGAGAAAACTTAATTTATACCAACTATAAAAGCCGTGAAAACTTAATTTTAATTCATTATTACTCTCCACTACAAAAAGTAAATTCATTCTCAGTGGCCCGGCCGCACTCTCCTTTTACTCTCCAGGCATGTTTTATTTTTCCTTTTTTTTTTTTTTACATATATAAATATGTATAAGTTTAAAACATATCATTTGGATTTTATTATGATGTGTTTACTGAGAACTGATATATGATTGTGTACATGTGCCATGTTACACAATCTATTTAAAAAAAAAAAATTTAATTGGGTATTTGGTAGAATTTGAAGAACAGTGAGCATATTTGAATTAAGGTATTTTACGAAAGATAGGTTTTAATAGAATTTGTTTAATTTGAGATTTTAATTGGTTATTTTAACAACATAAAATAATT